>CM060956.1:139306305-139476305 GCA_030765055.1 Mantis religiosa | reverse complement strand
ATGTCATAAACCTGCCCAAGGAGGGTGTGGGAACCTTCTGCAATCCCCCTGCGTCTCAGGCCCAGGAGACTTACTTTCCTGTGGAGGACGTAGAGACTGTGTTGGTGTATGTTCCGTCATCTTGCTGCAAAGGGGTGTACAAACTGTCTTTCTATGGAAATAGAGCATTTTGAATTTCTGCAAACTTGACATTTAATTTTACGAACCCACAAAGACAAAATATATATAAGAATAACTTTTTATAAGAACAGTTTGTTGTGTAATGTGTACAGAAAGTCATGTGAATGTAATAAATAAGATTTCTATCATGTCAAATGTACATGAAGATTCTTACAATCTACCTCTCCTACAGAAACGAAAAAAAAAAAAAAAAAAAAACTTCCATGAACCTTTTACAGTAAAGGAGGAAAACTGTTAATCGCCCAGATAGAGAGATTGGGTAAGGGTACTGTAATACAAGAAAAATTTATAGCAGAACGTTTTCATTGTTATTATTTTCTTGTTTACTACGTCTTTCTATTGGTGCCGTTCATTTCTGAAGGTCCACACCAATATATGCGTTGTATTCAAGCTCGGTTGCAAAACCGCAATTTGGGATAATGAGTGGCCACAATGGAGCAAAAAGATACGACCTAACCACGATGCAGGTCATACGAGGTCACTTAGTGTCTTGTTAATTAATATTGTAGTACGCCCCAGGGCATCGTTAGCAGGGGGTCGCATGACTCAGACGCATGGGTACGAACTGTTCGCGATGCCTACGAAAGCCTCAATGAGGAAGTCAGTAAGATTTGGGAGTCAAATTACAGGCCAGTGGTGAAGGTCATGAACCAGGGTCTCGCTCTATTATGTTTTTCAAATGGGAGGAGTTGTGGTCCACAGTGAATAAGGTACGTTTGCGGTTCAGCGTGACCACCTCTTTACCTCCACCCTCTTCATACCCTCCCTCTCTATCCTAGAGCATGGAAATCTCCTTGGCAATAGACGTAAGAGAATCCTGACTGAATTTTCAGTATTTTTATAATTCTCCTTCTTCTTGTTCACTCCAAGGTCTAGGCAATGCTGCCTGTTCCGGCTTAAAATATGTCTGACCATCGTTTTCGTGGTCTTCCCGGATGCCTCTTTCCGCTAGGTTTATAGTTTATAACTCTTCTTGGGATCCTATCTCTCGGCATTCTCTCAATATGTTCTCTCCATTCATTTCTATAATTTATTATTTTTTCTTCTAAATAACTTATTTCTAAATCTTCTCTTATTTTTTCATTTGGAATTTTATCTAAAAGAGTACATCCCTTTACTGCTCTTAAAAATCTCATTTCAGCAGCCTGTATCTTGTTTTTGTCTGCTTTTGTTAATGTCCATGTTTCAGAACCAAAAACAAAAGCAGGCACAGCCATTACTTTATAAAATTTCATCCGTGTTTCTTTTCTGGTTTTTGTTTTTAGACTTCTATTTATTATGCCGCATGTTTGTTGAAACATTGGTAATTTATTTTTAAAATCATTTTCATATTTATAACTGACATATGTTCCCAAATATTTAAAACCCGTAACTTGCTCTAAGATAATATCATCAATTACTAGTTTGGTTCTAATAGTGTCTTTACCTCGTAACGCCATTGTTTTTGTTTTATTTGTGGAAATTTTGAAATTATAATTCTTACATAACTTCTGTAAAATATATATTGCTCTTTGCAGCTCGTCTTCAGTTTTACTTGTAATTATTTGGTCATCCGCAAATAGCATCGTCTTAAGAATAAAATTTGGTGTAAGATGAATGCCTCCGTTAATCTTAAACATCCACTCTCTAATCAGATCATCTATATAAATTATGAATAAGATAGGAGACAAACTGCAACCCTGTCTTACACCTTGATTTGTATGTATCCATTTACTATACATTCCATTTCCAATATGTATGCTGATTGTTGTATCCTTATATATAGATTTTAGAACTTTAATGAGATGATTTGGGTAGCCTCTTCGTGTCATGATTTCCCACAATTGTTTCCTATTGACATGATCAAACGCTTTTTCATAATCAATAAAAGTTATATGTGTTTCCAGATTAAATTCTCTTCTTTTCTATATTATCTGCTTAACTGTAAAGGTAGCATCTGTACAGGATCGTCCATTTCTAAAACCATTTTGTTCTTCTAAAAGTAGAACATCTGTAATGGTTTGTAACCTTTTATTTAAGATTCTTACATATAATTTATATCCTGTGTTTAAAATACTTATTCCCCTATAATTCTCACATCTGTTTCGAGCATCTTTCTTAAAAATAGATATAATTCGGGCATGTGTCCAGCATCTTGGGATTTGGCATCCATTCCAACAACTATTAATTAAATTCAAAATTCTTTGATTTAGTATCAGTCCACCATATTTCAATAATTCTGCATTTATTGTATCTTCTCCTGCGGCCTCCTTATTCTTCATTTATTATAACAATGTAGTTATTAAAATCAAAATTGCAGTAAACATATTCCCGCATTATGTACATGTTTTTAATTCAATATTTATTATACGTCTGGATGAGTTTAGCAAGATTGAAAAATTCAATGCCATATCTCGGGATTTGAACCACGGATCTCCCGCTCTCCGTGCGGTTGCTCTAACCCTTGAGCTACTATGGCCAACGTGCCGACATGAAATTAAATTCTCTAACTGACTCGTATGTTTCCCGGTAGACCACAAGGGGTTCTCATACACGTAAATTTTGTGGCAAATTGCTATTGTCGCGAGGGATCGAAGCCAGCTGACAAGATAAGAAAGAGACAGATAGCTTTAAACCCACATTATTAACTGGACAATACTACAGGGATGTTCTGAAAACATTGCAAGTCCATATCAGGCGCAAAAGACCACATTTTCATGAAGCAGGATGGATGCTACACCACGATAATGCGCGGCCGCATATTGCCAATGTTGTTGCTGAATATCTTGCTAAAATCAACGTGAGGTGCATCCTTCACCCTCCCTATATTCCGAATTTAGCCCCATGAGACCTTTTCTATTCCCTAACTTAAAGAAATGCCTTTGTGGGAAGTATTATCCATCATCAGAGGCAGTGGTGAAAGCTGCGGAGGAGATTTTGAAGGATCTTTCAAAAATGGTTTCCAGTATGTCTTTGAAGACTGGCAGAAAGGCTGGGACAAGTACATTACATTCAGGGGAGACTATTTTGAGATGGATCATCAAAATTATGAGGTTGAATAAATGTATGTTGTCAAAAAAAAAAAAAAAAAAAAAAAAATTGTTACCATTCTATATTGAACAGTTCGTGCATTTTAAATAGATTTAATATAGTGGAGTTACTGTCCACTTTTTAAAAAGCTAATAACTACGTGAAGGGTTTGAAACGGAGTTCTCATGCATGTCCAGTAGTAGAACGAAATGAATCACGATTTTCCATTCGAGAAAAGTGTTAAGCAGCTGAAAAATCCTACCAATATCACGGAATATTCTGAAATGATTAACTTAAAATTTATGTGACATTAATTGCGTACTTTAGCGAGAACCTAAGTTTTTATAACGCAAGATTTGTTACGGTTTGACAGTCACGTAAAGGTCACTCAGAAAGAACAAGAATTCAGGTGCTATTCCTAGAGGATTCGAGATATGTATCGGTTTGTTACGCAAGTTCCTCAAACGTGCTGTGGTTTAATAATAATTGTTAGAATCACTGTCACGTAAATGAAATATTTGAGGAAAACATCCAGCCAAAGGATTGTTATTGATGGGGGATTTTATTAAGGATATCGAAGACTGATATCCTTTTCCTATTTTAGTCTATAAACTAGTGTATGCATTCCTGAATCCAAAGAATGCTGAGGTAGCCTCCTCACGCCATTTTGAAATGCTCTAATCGTGTTTGAAAGTTACGGAATGCTACGAGGTGATGAACGCACGTGAACACATTTTTTTTAAGGGACTGGGACCAGATAGGATCTTCTGTTGTTTTAAATACACGTGGTTTCTATGTGAATGCGTGACAGATGGTAGCACTGCACAGTGCAAAGAAATCTAGTGGCACAACCACAATTTTCGTGGTGTCACACCTATTGAAATTTATCGCCAGTTGAGTGAGGCATGTGGTTTCCTTCTTTTTCCTTTTTTTCTTTTTGGTAATTGTCATATCGGACGATGAATGGAATGGTTGAAATGAATCTCAAATGAGCCCGGGGTTTCACAGAGCTTAGAGTTACCCGAAATTCGTCTTTCAGGAGAAGCGAAAACCCCGGATAAAAACCTTATCTAGGTAACTCACCCTGACCGAGATTCGAACTCAGGACCTCTTGAGCGTGAGGCAGACACGCTACCACCACGCTACCGAGGTGAGCGAGGCATGTGTTGATGATACTATGGGTGTGTCTAATGTGCGTTCCTGTGTGTGACAGTTCAATGAAGGCAGAACATAGTGTGACAACAAACCAAGAGAGTCACCACCTCGCACCAGCCGGTCTGACGACATCATCCAGCGAGTGGAAAACGTTGTTTTGGAGGATCACCGATTGAGCATTTGCATATCTTCATGCAGGATTGTTAAGTACAGAACCCACGGAAATGCCAATTTTGGAGGCCATGTCTGCAACTGTCTTGGTTTGTTGTCACACTTTGTCATGAAGGCTACCCGAAAGTCCGAAGATTCCGGCCTCCGTCAGTCCGGGAGTGATGGAAAAAACTCCGGGGTTTATTCCTTGGGGAAATTCCTTGAGTATAAGAGGTCCCCTCCCCGATTGACAACAACGTCAAGACGGATGGAAGTGGATACGTCACTTACACGCGTCAACCCCGCAGGGAAGACTACCGAATAACCTCGGTGGGGCCGCCTGGTGTTCTAGCACACGTACTAGCTCTGCAGGCTGGTACTCGGGACATTTTAGGTACCCCTCTAGCCCCTCTGGGCGGCTGAAGCCTGGCCGGAGATACCCAATCTTCGGCGGGTGTCGGTAACACACTGCCCGCTCGAGTCCAACCCAATCCGAAAAACTCCCATTCAGGGAGGGCCTCGTATGTGGAGCTCGGGTTTGTTGTCACACGATGTCCTGCCTTCGTTGAACTGTTACACCCAGGAACGCCCATTATGCACATCCATGCTACCATCACCACATGCCTGACTCAACTGGCGATGAATTTCAATAGGTAACACACTACGAAAATGAAGAAAACAAATGATTACATACTGTTATTGAAATGAAAACGTCACCATTTTAAGTATCAAAACAGTCCTAACTCTCATCGCTACCACTAGGGTTCTATGCACTTCAGTTTTGCCAACTGTCAGGCATTCACAAGGTGCCCAAGTTTATTTCTTAAAAAAAGGAAAACAGAAGTTTCTATTTGGTCCCAGGCCTGAAAACAAATTTGGTGTTTGTTAAAATTTGAGCGCACCTCGTATCAAGAACTACTATCAGCACCTTTTGGGGAAGCGTGTCAGAAAATATGACCTCTCGACTCCTTTAATTCCTTATTAATACAAAATTAAATAAATAATGAACAATTTAAAGCTCTAAAAGAATATAAAAATATTTAAGATGTATCTCAAGCCATTAGGCACATTTTGATATGACAGAGTGTGGAGAATATCGAGTAATCTACTGTTTCCCATGCCTAATTTATGGTCAAAGAATTCAAATGTGATACTTCAATTTCCAGAAATGGAAAAACTTAATATTGTCACCGATCGAATATTTTGTGTAGGAGCCACGACAAGCCAGTGCCGCGCTCGTGCGCAGGAAAGAAAGAGACAGGTAGTGGCGCGCAGATCTAGACGCTTGCCGAGAGAGAGGCAGGAACAGTGAAAGGAAGAGATAAAGAGACGTCTGGATGGTTTCATCTATCTCTGCTCCGTGGTGATTGTTATGGAACAATCGACTGCATTCTACACAAATGACTGGAGGTATAAAGCGGAGTCAGTTGCTAGTTGTTAGTTTAGTTATGCAGCTGTGTTGTAATTGTGCGTTTGAACTGTGCCGCTGCGAATTCTTTTGTTTATGTGTGGTGAGGCAAGGAGGCGACGCCCACCTCGGTAGCGTGGTGGTAAAATGTCTGCCCCACGTTCAAGAGGTCCCTAGTTGGAATCTCGGTCAAGGTGAGTTACCTGGATACGGTTTTTCCGGAGCTTCCGTTATCCTGAAATACGAATGTTGGGTAACTAAGCTCTATGTACCCTGGGCTCATTAGGGCATCATTTCACACATTCCATTCATCGTCCGATATGACCTAAGGGTACTGTGAGGCTATGTTTACACAGACAAGGCTAATTTTTACCAATATTAAAATTTGAATATATAGAAAACTAAACATTATGATTACTGTATAAGGATGTATGCATTTAACTACTGTATTATATTTAAATTACGTTAACATATATCCATGCCAAATGGGCATAAATCACACCGTGTGTCCTGAAAAAAGTTTGCACCCTATACTTCAGGTGCACTTTACTTGTAGGAATTTAAAGCTACATGCACCAAGTTTTATCCTAAATAACCTAAGATACTGTTTTATAATATCGGCTAAAAGAAAATCACATATAGTTTATACTATGCACATGAAAAATTAATTAGTTTTGATTAAAAAAAAAGATAATACTTTCAAGGTTTGAATATTTGTTTTCATCCATTTTATAAATCACATGAATATAAATGTTAGTCGAATGTGTTCAAGGAAAATTGATAAATAACCACTACAAATTTGTTGTCAATATATTTTATAGTTTTTGAAAAACATGCACATAAAGTATGAAAAATCAAGGTTTTGGGAAATCACGATCAAAGATTAAGTACGATTCTCAGGAAGTGGGCGTATCATCACACAGCCATCTACCAGCTGACAATCTATGCTATATATATATATCATTTTAATGCTGAAGAATTATATAAATGTTAACATTAAAAATAAAAAATGGATTTTTTGAAACCTATCGACCTCCCGGTGCCCTTAACGTTGGAGGACGTAAATTACAAAAAAGAGAAAAAAAACAAGGCGACCTTGAAGACTGCGTTTGTGTAGGTTATGTCATTTTGCTGCTACCAGGATTGTACAAAGTTACTGTTTACTACAATAACGTGCATTTTAACTTCATGCAAGCACGACTTTTAATTCCACCAACACACGAAGTCACAATACTTTTTTCCTTCCTAGTCATCCAAAGAGAAGTATTTGAAATACATTATATAGCGACCAGCTCTTGAATCTTACTTTAGCTCGGTGAATTTATACAGTCCCTCTCAATCCTTGGAGGAAGCCACCGTAGTTCTGTTATAAGGCTATCCACTTGGCTAACCAATGCTACGACGCAGGAATCTCAGCTGAAAACTCAAATCGATGGCCTCCACGCAACATCTATTCTTCCGCAAGACTAATGTGTAAGAAAAACTTTTGGCAATAAAGCTAGAGAGGCGGGTATAGCCTTCGTGTAATTGAGAAACCAACTTTGCTTCACTCTGGATTCCTTATGGGCTACTTTGCTCCAAGATTTGCCTAAGAAACGGCCAATGAATCAACATTAAGGGTCTAGTTAAAGCGAGAACTTCCGTGCTTCAGGATTGGGATGAGGCACTGTTTCATATTCATGGTGGGTTCCCATATTGAAAGTCAAGTGAATTTGCACGTTAAGGCCAGATTTTCTTCAACAGTTTTGATCATCGCTATTTATAATCCTATCTGTGTGAATTATTGATCTTAAAACCCAAGTACAGCATTGATAATCTCAGTCCACCTCCGTAGCGTAGACGGTAGCGTGTCTGCCCCACGTTCAGGAGGCCCCAAGTTCGAATCTCGGTTAGGTTGACATACCTTAATAAGGTTTATTCCGGTGTTTTACCTTATACTGAAAGAAAATGTCAGGTAGCTCTAAGTTCCATGGACTCTGTACTCATTTGAGCATCATTGTACCAATTTCATTCACCACCCGATATGACAACGTTGTAGGAGGTAAATTACACAAAAAAATAAAAGATGTACCTTCAAAGGAAGCATCTTAATTTTTAAACTAAACTTACTGGCGATATTTTGCATTCTATTCAAAATTAGATACAAAACTTATATAGCAATACTGCTTTGATACTTCCAATTACAAAAACACAGTTTTTAAAAATAATTGTATATGTGTGCACGCGCTCCTGTCTCTCTGTGGGATTGGGATTCCATTACGGAGGGGATTCGGTACGTAGGCCACCAGCTGGGCTCATTGTTCTTATGCCCCCAAGTGGGGCACACCCGGGAGGAAGAACGAGGCGACGGAGAAAGAGGGTGGCCAACCCAAGGGGCCACGACAGTACCGAGGGCAGGGTCCCTACAGTTTACTTGCATAGAGACCTCCCCCGACAGGCCAGGACAACGAACCCGCTCCCCTGCAGCGGGACGGCACCGAGCCCAGAGGCCGAGCCCTAATGATCCCAAGCAGGCGATCCGAGCTCCAAAGGTCCCTGGCTGGCGGTCACGAAATGGTTCCAGAAACCGAGCACTAATGGTCCCAAGGCAGGCCGAGCCCTAATGATCCCAAGCAGGCGATCCGAGCTCCAAAGGTCCCTGGCTGTCGGTCACAAAATGGTTCCAGAAACCAAGCCCTAATGGTCCCAAGGCAGCCCGAGCCCTAATGATCCCAGGCAGGCGAACCGAGCTCCAAAGGTCCCTGGCTGTCGGTCACGAAATGGTTCCAGAAACCGAGCACTAATGGTCCCAAGGCAGCCCGAGCCCTAATGATCCCAAGCAGCCGAACCGAGCTCCAAAGGTCCCTGGCTGTCGGTCACGAAATGGTTCCAGAAACCGAGCACTAATGGTCCCAAGGCCGGCCGAGCCCTAATGATCCCAAGCAGGCGATCCGAGCTCTAAAGGTCCCTGGCTGTTGGTCACGAAATGGTTCCAGAAACCGAGCACTAATGGTCCCAAGGCAGGCCGAGCCCTAATGATTTCAGGCAGGCGATCCGAGCCCCAAAGGTCCCTGACTGGCAGTCACGAAATGGTTCCAGATACCGAGCACTAATGGTCCCAAGGCAGGCCGAGCCCTAATGATCCCAGGCAGGCGATCCGAGCTCCAAAGGTCCCTGACTGTCGGTCACGAAAGGGTTCCAGAAACCGAGCACTAATGGTCCCAAGGCAGGCCGAGCCCTAATGATCCCAGGCAGGCGATCCGAGCCCCAAAGGTCCCTGGCTGTCGGTCACGAAATGGTTCCAGAAACCAAGCACTAATGGTCCCAAGGCAGGCCGAGCCCTAATGATCCCAGGCAGGCGATCCGAGGCCCAAAGGTCCCTGGCTGTCGGTCACGAAATGGTTCCAGAAACCGAGCACTAATGGTCCCAAGGCAGGCCAAGCCCTAATGATCCCAGGCAGGCGATCCGAGCCCCAAAGGCCCCTGGCTGTCGGTCACGAAATGGTTCCAGAAACCAAGCACTAATGGTCCCAAGGCAGACCGAGCCCTAATGATCCCAGGCAGGCGATCCGAGCCCCAAAAGTCCCTGGCTGTCGGTCACGAAATGGTTCCAGAAACCGAGCACTAATGTACCCAAGGCAAACCGAGCCCTAATGATCCGAAGCAGGCCATCCGATCTCCAAAGGTCCCTGGCTGTCGGTCACGAAATGGCTCCAGATACCGAGCACTAATGGTCCAAAGGCAGGCCGAGCCCTAATGATCCCAGGCAGGCGAACCGAGCTCCAAAGGTCCCTGGCTGTCGGTCACGAAATGGTTCCAGAAACCGGGTACTAATGGTCCCAAGGCAAACCGAGCCCTAATGGTCCCAAGGCAGGCGATGCAAGCCCCAAAGGTTCTTGGCTGTCGGTCACGAAATTGTTCCAGCAGCCGAGCCCTAAAGTTACCAAGGCAGGCGATCCGAGCCCCAAAGGTCCCTGGCTGGCGGTCATGAAATCGTCCCAGCAGCCAAGCACTAATTGTTCCAGGCAGGCGATCCGTAAATTAAAAAAATCAGTCCATAAAGGTAACTTATTCCTAATAATAATACATAATAATGGTCTATAATACATGTACAGAGGCCGGCATCAGTATTCAAACATAAACTTATTTATTTCTTATATTATTTTAAAGCGACGCAGAGTAAGCATACGTAAACACAACTTGTACAAAGTAAACTTGAGTCTTCCATTAAACATATAAACTCATAAATAGCAACTGAAACTAATTTGCACTACAGGGAGAAATAAAACGGATACTTTACATCTGGACATAAGTATTCGAACAGAGAACAGCTAGTATTTAGTTATCATCCCCTTTCTTTGAATTACTGCTGATAATAGTTGGGCATTGTCTGTATGTGTTGTTTAGTGACTGCAGAGTCCATATTTCTCCACTCTGTTTGAAGAAGTACTTTCAGATGGTCCTTGCTTCCGATGTGATGCTTCCTCACACAGTCCTAGAGTTACTTCCAGATGTTCTCTATAGGATTTAAATCTGGAGGTTGTAGAGGTGTCTTCGATGTGTGAGGAGTGTTGTACACGACCAAAGCCTTACAATTTCAGCAGTATGCTTCGGATCATTGTCCTGCTGGAAGTAATAATCATGCCCTAATCCCAGCTTCCCTGCACTCTTAAGACTGCTTTCAAGAATCCTCTTTTATTCAAATTTGTTCATGATCCCATCTATGAACAAAAAATAAAAAAAATAAAAATGAAAATAAAAATAAACTCTGCTTTCTTAAGTTCCAATGCCTAGATTCTATATCGGAAACTTTTAACTATTTCTTATTTACATTTATAAATAAATTAATTATAAGAATAACTTTTTTAATTGTTTGCAGAAACAATAACCTAAGTGACTGCTAAACTTTGCAGTCAACTAAACTAACAACTATCCTAATTATTTTTTTTCTTTTGTTTCCGAATTAGTCTCTCTCTTCAATTATATATCGCTGTCAAGTAGTCCGATTTCAGTATATATCACCTTGTTAGTTTATTAGCTCTTCTCCTCCCAACTCATGGATATGTTCAATTTCAAAATCTCCTTATTCCTCCTCTTCTACTGGCGTTGCTTCCTCAATTGGATCTCCTCCTATGTTCATATTTCCTTCCATCTCTCGTCTTTGGAGTCTAGTTGATCGTCTTATTTGTTGAAGTGTTGCAGGTGTAGCCAATTCTATTGGTGTCAATTTCTTAGAAGTTATATATTGTTCCCAAGCTTTTGGTGAAATGATGTTTGTTATTGTGTCTAACTTATTGAACTCCTCTGCATCCCCATCTATGAACACCAGTTCCCCAAAGCCCGATGAAGCCATACCACCTCCCAGGGGGCTACTTCGGTAGGTACGGGTTTAGCGCACCCGGGGTCCCGAGCCAACAGTCTCCCTCGTGTGGGCTCCTCTTCGTGGTTGAGGGAGACGGTCAACAGGCCCACCCACGTGTAGGCCGTGCGTGGATACCCGTGGAGAAGGTTTTTAGATTCTTGTCTAGTTTAGAGTTTAGGATTTAGTGAACGAAATTTTTAGTAGGTTTTGATTGATGCTTTTTATGTACGTGTATTTTTAATAGGTTTTGTTACACTTGTATAGCTCTTAGAAAGTTTTATATCTGGCTTTTGCCATGACTAGTTTTTTAAAGGGCGCTGATGACCGCCGTAGTTTAGCGCCCTGATATATCTATATATCATCATCATCATCATCATCATCATCATCATCATCATCATCATCATCATCATCATCATCATCATCATCATCATCATCATCATCATCATCATCATCATCATCATCATCATCATCATCATCATCATCATCATCATCATCATCATCATCATCATCATCATCATCATCATCATCATCATCATCATCATCATCATCATCATCATCATCATCATCATCATCATCATCATCATCATCATCATCATCATCATCATCATCATCATCATCATCATCATCATCATCATCATCATCATCATGTCCCATACCTTCACACTACTGCCAACATGTTTCACTGTAGCTACCATGTTCTTAGGTTTCCACTCTGTATTTGGCAGTCTTCACATTTTAAGACGCCCATCACCCATGTATAAGCAGAATTTACCATTTATAATTAACCATTAGCTTAGTAGCTCAATGGTTAGAGTAGCTGGATGGAGACCAGATCTGTGGTTCAAATCCCGGCTATGGCACTGAATTTTTCACTCTGACTCTACGTTTCCACACTTTAGCCTACACACGGCCAGTGTGACAGAACACAATTTCCATTAATTGACCTAATAGTCGTTAACTATAAAGCCCGGGCCTTAAAGTACTTACAGCATAGTAAGTCGTCATTAAGGTAGTTGTCTCATGTGTTTATGAGAACTACTAGTGGTTTACCGATAAAACTACGAGTCAGTTGGAGAATTTAATGTCACATCGGCACGTTGGCCATAGTAACTCAATGATTAGAGCAGCTGGACGAAGACCAGAAGATTCGTGGTTCAAATCCCGGCTGTGACATTAAATTTTTCAGTCTGACTCTACGTTCCCACACTTTAGCTTATAAACAGCCAGTATGAAAGGACAGTTTAACCCAGAGGTTCTACTCCCATTAGTGCTGAACCCGTAGGAAATGGACCCGGGCCTCCTTCGACCAGGGAGTATCCGAGCTGTCCCAAAGGGCGCTCGGCGTCCTCCGTGGGGCTTTCCATAGGGCAAGACCTGGAGACTAACAGCCCCCCTCCAACTGTTCCTATGGACTCAAGACGGGATGGAAGTGGATACGCCACTTACGCGCGTCAACACTCAAGGTGAAGACTACCGAAAAACCTCGGCGGCGCCGCCTGATCTAGCACACCTTCTACTAGCTTTGCAGGCTAGTACCCGGGAGAATAAATGGCTTCCCTCAACCCCGTCCGAAGACGTATCCGATTCCCACGGGTTTCGGGAACACACTGCCCCCTCGAGTCCATCCCAATCCGAAGAACTCCCGAAGGAGGGGCTCGGCTGTTCGGCCCGAGGTCCTCTAGTAACGTCAGAGGTACCACGAGTGCTAAGGGTCCGCAGCGCCCGCACTTTGGCAGCTGAAAGGGTTGGATCCCTTCCCCTACGGGAAGTATGAAAGGACAATTAATTTCCATTAATGCAAAGTGATATTTGAAATATTCTTTCCGAAAAACAAAAGGTTAATGTTTACACGTTTAACAATTTAACGCTCCCAAATAAATATTACAGTATTTATACTATGTGCAATGTTACATATTATATTATTGGAATGCTTCTGTCGGCCTCAGTATTTCATTTTCATAAATTATTAAAAATTATAGAAAGCATTTTCGAAGCTCTATAAGACCACGCTGGATTTAGAAAGCCACGACCAGTTGTTTAGAATGCCACGTTCACAGAACATGCATATAAAATGTACAAATTCCACTCATTTTTTACTCCAAGCAGTGTATGTTAAAATAAAAACAGAAGGAGCAACACAAAAAAAACGTGAATGAAACATGCTGACAGTGCCACACATGCAAATGATAAATCTGCAAAGAATGACACAAAATAAAGAAAAGGAAATTTTTATTTTCAGTATGCATCAAGAATAACAATACAATTTGAAGGTTTCTTAACAATTTTTGTATAAATATGTCTGGACAATTGAGAAAATATTGGTTGACAAAATTACGGCACTTTTGAATTGCTTTGAAATCTTCAGTTGCAGGAGTTAAGAAGGAATATAGAATAACAGTCTGTGTTATCATCCTTATGCGCCGTTATAAAGTTTTGAGGTTAGGGATATATTTTGATGTTTTACCCAGAAGTTTCAGACTCATTTCTCCTAATGTGCCGCATTAAGGTGAGTGAAATATGGACAATTATGCATAATATTCCCAATACTGTCCTCAGTGACGAGTTCAGAACGTTTACCGGACACACTGAAGACTCCTTTTTGGAAGTACATCCAAGAGCGTCGAGACATGCCGTCATCCATTTATAAACATCCAGTTACAGCTAACTTGGTCAAACAAAATCAGGATTTAGTAAGCAATGTATAGAAATGATATGCACAGAAACAGTTGGCCTCCCTCAAAGTTGACCTTCCAGCGATGGAAGTTTAATGGCCAGGAAGAGTTATTTCTCATTTGGTACTTGGAGTACATTGCTTGGTGCTAGATGCTGCAATTTTCTACACTCCAGAAGGCTCTAAATGTATGTCAAGCTCGAGAGAAATTTAGTGCTTGTTCAACAGCGCGTAATCGAACTGCGTATCAAAATGAATGTTGGTGCAGGAGTTTCTAAATCGTTCATTGGAGTAATGATAGTTCATCCAGTTTTCAACAGCTGTATACTAACACTAGCAGCTTTTGAGCACGAAGATAATCAAACCAAAATTCTGGTGATAGAGTTGTTTCATTTCCTGGAGTACCTATTTCTATGAAGTTCCATGGACTTGAGATCCATTTTCTTTAGCTGTGGGCCGTGCTTGATGACATTCCGCAGGCTTTGGCTGTGGTATAGATACGTCCATACTTCTGCAAAATCTTATGAATAACTTCTTTATTACATTGTTGCACCTGATGATTTTCTTAATGGCTCCGACAACTCGTAGTATAAAAACGAAGAACAGAGTGTGAAGATGTTGTGTTTGGTGAAGTGTAGGCATATATTGGACACCTGGGGATGCTCACCTTAAACTTCAAGCCTTGCGTTCGTCAAGAATCAGGAGAGGCTACCCACCAGTTCATCCAGACACAATCTTGCTATCCCTCTGTACTGCAAGGAAGATTTTACTGTAGTTACTTCACTTTAAATGTATGTGATACGTGTTCCACATTGTTTCCTTTCCTGTATACTATGTAATGGAGCTCTCATGTCCAAAAAGTTAATACTTTGTACCTCCTTTACTACTGCGAAACTATTTCAGTTATCCTCGTGCATTGTGTAACAAATTTTGTTTTTCTGTAAACAAAATCAATAGAAGGAATTGTTTAGGTGGCCATGATGTGGGTGGCCATGGCTTCAATGTTAACGAAACATCTTTTCTCTACAAATATTTATTATCCAATTTTTAATTCTAATTTTACCCAAAGGTATAATAAGAATAGTTTACATACTCAAATACAATGTCAAGCTGACAAATAGTAAACATCAAGATGGATCTTTTAGCTTAAGAAATATTTTATTTTAGAAAGCCATGAAATATTAATAAGGTTTGTCATTCATCAAAATATGTGTAAGTGGTTTTGAAAAAGTGTAAGCTAAGGATTGAAGCAATAATTCAAGTTCACATCTTTCAAAGCAGAAGAATGGGCAATCAGATATGTGAGGGACATATTGAAGATATTTCCACAAATATAATCAAAAGTGGATTTGATTTTAAATCGAAATAAGTAAGCTGAAAATTTGCCACGTCCAGTTAAGAATTGAGTGAGAACATAGTTAGGATTATCGAATTTACATTTACGTCTGTCAGAAACTGTTGGGAAATATAAATCCTTAGCCAAAGCTCCACAATCACTTTTTAACCAGTATTCATCCCTTTGCTTCATTCATTCATTGCTTCAAATAAGAAATAGGGCATAGAGTGTATATCTCTGGAAGATCTGAAGTCGCAGCTCTCTTTGGAAGCTCATCTGCACCTTCATTTCCGGCAATCCCTACGTGTCCTCTGACCCATTTAATATACAGATGATAACTACATAATAATTGACTTCTTATTTCAGCTGCAATAGGACTGCTGTTTTTGGTTTCTTTCAAAGCTGCAATTGCTGCTTGTGAGTCACTGTAAAGGCGAGCGGTACATTGTAAGTTGTTGCACCATTTCACTGCTTCACGAATTGCTAATAATTCTCTACAAATAGTTAATAATTTAATTTTAGTAGTTCAAAGATTAATCTCGAAATATTGGCAATTGCAAATTCATGTTTAGTGTTACTATTGTTACTTTTAAAGCCTAGTTTCTTTATGTACTTAGTGTTTTAATTGAAAATACGAGTGCTTTGAAAGTTGCCTTTCTACTCTTGGTCACAAATATATCGCATTTTATAATACTAAGTAATAACACTAATAATAATGATAATAATACTAATAATACTACTAATAATAGATGATAATGATAATAGGTGATAAGGATGATAATAATAATGCACTTCAAGAGAAATGATATCTATATACAGAAGATGACCTTTCGTACATGGAGACTGCAAATACCGTCGCGGCGACGCGTACAAAAGTTTCGGCGCGGAGAGATAGCGGACGGATAGTGTATCACCTAGACAAAGAGCCTGCCTAAGCAGATAAACATAGCGCGGTGATAAAAGGCATGCCCAAACAGATAAATTTAGCTCAAAAGGAAAATTCTAGTGATATCTTGATTGTCCTACAGAAAATTCGATTTCTGGTATGTTACAGAATTTTTCAGAAATGGCTAATAATATGAGTAGTAGTATATATAAGGAAACCGTGACTAGCCAAGGGACAATTTTAACGAGAGTTGTTGGTAAACAGAACTGAGTATCGGGCAACTGTGAACGATCTTTGATTGAGGTCAACGACCTTGGAAGTTTGTAAGTGTGTATGTGACGTAATTCTGCTGCTGTAAAGATTGAAAAGGGTGTATTTCTACATAAATAACGAACATTTTGAATTTCTGCAAATTTGACTTTTATTTCTACGAACCGACAAAGTCAAAATACTGATATAGTCTTAAATATTGAGCAGACTTGCTATGAATATGAAATTTTAATTTCTTATTATTTCTTATTATCCTTAGATCTAGAAAAGGAGGAAGTCCATTAATTTCCCTTTCTAAAGCAAATTTTATAGCTTTAACTTGAAAATTTAGTAATTTTAAAGCATAGTGTATGTGTTTATGAGCAACAAAAGCAAAAATATCATCAACATATCTATACCAAAATTTAAAAATTCAAGGGAATATTTTAGTGACTTGCATTTCAAAACTACTCATAAAAGATCAGCAAGAAAAGCTGAAAAACATCCAAAGGTAATCCAGTTTGGTTTGGTTAAATCATGATACTCAGAGGGCAAATTTTCTGAGGTTTTGACATGCCGCTGATAACATTACCTGACGCATATAGTCAGTCCTTCCTCACTAGCCGTGTGAAGGCTAAGGGTTGAATGAGTAGAATCAGACTGAAAAATTCAATGCCATAGCCAGGATTTGAACCAAGGATCTCCCGCGCTCCGTGCGATTCCTCTATCTGAGCTACTATGGCCAATATGCGGACATGACATTAAATTCTCCAACTGACTCATATGTATCTCGGTAGACCACTAGGGGTTCTCGTCTGCTATGAGACACGCACCTTTTGTGGCGACTTACTATGCTGTAAGTACTTCAGTCCCAGGCTTCATAGTAAAAGCAGTCTCATTCAGATAAATTGATGCAAATTATCATTTCTTCCGCACTAGCCGTGTGTAGGCTTAGGTTTGAAGGAGTTGAACCAGACTATTTTTTTTATACGACTGGCCCACATCGGTTTCCTGATATTAGCTATTAGGGAAGGGTGTTTGTGACACATCCTGCCAGCGTTGGTACAAACAGGACTATATTCCAGAACACGAAAGTTGCAAATACTTTTACTATTTTATTATAGTTTAATTTAAAAGTAGTAGGCCATTTTAATGATTATTGGATAAAATATTGCATGGTACCAATAACTCAAGGTTTACTTATACATTTACGGAAATAAAATTTTCCATTCGTGGATAACACGATTCATTAGTATCATAAATAACCATTTAAGTTTAGAGTAACTACAATTTAATCAGCTGTTTGAGAAAGAAGTTACTTACTTTCAACTGTATTTGTGGTGTGCATACTGCATCATATTAGGGCAATCAAATATAAATAGGCCTTTCGTTCAAGAAAATTTATCCATGAAGAATAATTGAAAATAACTTTTTTCTTATTTTTCTGATATTCATTCATCTTTTCTATATATGTTCTAACAGACAGGCACTTTTTAATGCCAGTTTCAAAGAAAATACGAGGACGGGTGCGGAGCCAGTTGCGCCCGAAGTCTTTCACCTCCTCATTGGTTGTGAAGCAATGTCTTCGAAGAGCTTCTTTGAGTAAACAAAACATAAGGTCATGTGGTGAGAGGTCTGGGCTTTTAGGGAGGATTCGAAAGGGTAGTCCAGTGCATTTCTACCAATTTTTGCTGAGTTGCTACTGCATTGTTTGGTCTGGCATTATCCTGCAGAATCAACACATTTGTGGTCGGGCTACTGCGACGTTTTGACTGGAAAGAAACTTGAACTTGACTGAGAAGATCACTGTAAATGTAGCAATAATCGTGCATCATCGTCGTCCTTGTTCGAGGAAATCAATGTGAAGGATACCTTTTGAATCCCAGAACACTGTGGCCAAAACTTTCCCTGCTGACAGTCGTGATTTGGCTTTTACTGGCGGTTGCTCTCCATTTCTCTTGCTCTCCAGACTGGCCCTCTTTCTTATAAGTGTGTAATGATGCACCCATATCTCACCAAAGTGATGATTCTGTCCAGAAAAGCATCACCTTCCTCTTTGTTGAGCGTGAGAAGCGTGCGACACATTTGAACTCGCACTGCTTTCTTTTCTGCAGTGAGATACCGCGGAACGCAACAAGCTGACACCTTTCTCGATTTCAACTACCTTCAAATGATTGATTGGGCACTCCCCCATAGCTTATGAGAAGTTGTCGACAAATCTCAAGCACTGTGATGTGGCAATCCGCTTCACTGATATCTTGAAAAGCTTGGATGTTTTCTGGATGGATGCTGGTGAATGGGCGGCAAGGGTGGGCCGAGTTTTCAAAACGTTCACGTCCTTCATTAAACGCATGGCACCAGTTTGTCGTAAATGTTCTTCCGGGATCGTTGGCCGTGGTCTAACAGTGCGAATTTTGCCTGACGTTTCACTCAAGACTGTGTTGAGCATGCTCAATAGACTCGACTCATTCAACGCAGTCTTGAGCGAAACGTCAGTCAAAATTGGCACTGGTAGACCACGGCCAATGAGCCCGGCAGAACATTTACTACAAATGGACGCCGGCCGTGAAAACCTATGTACATTCTTGGCACCAATGTTTAACTCTGGACCATGGAAGGGTTATTTCCCCAAACTGTGGGAATAACCAATGGCAAATTTCAGCTTCACCGACACTTTCATTGACAAGAAACTCGATTATTACTTGTTGCGCAACAGATGGATGCACCTCTGTCTCAGACATCCCGGCAGTAACTGAGAGACAGAGCCAATCGAGTTCCCAAGGCCACTGTCCCCTTTTAAGGCCCTCACTACATGTGATGCAAAAGCCTCGAACCCATACGGCACTATGCGCGCACAGTAAACGAAGGCCTGTTGAAATTTGATTGCCCATTTCAATGACTATTTTCATTGAGCATCCTGTGTGATCTGGTAGCTTAAAAGACGTTCATTCATCATTACAGAAAGATCAAATTTCGGGTAAGATGAGTATTGTTAGATTCCTGCTTCAGCTAACATTGATTTCATGGGGATTTCTCTCAATTATAAAATAAAGCGTTTAACTTCCACAACAGCTACATTGGTATTACAAAAGGAAGCATTTATATTCCATTCAGTCCATGAAGGTAACTTATACCTAGACTACCTGGTCTATAATACACGTACAGAGGCCAACATAAGTATTCGAATATAAACTTGTTATATTGATTTAAAGCCATGCAGAGTAGGCATACGTAAATACAACTGGTACAAAAATAAACTGGAGTCTTCCATTAAACATATAAACCCATAAATAGCAACTGAAACTAATTTTCACTACAAGGATAAATAAAACGGTTACTTCACATCAGGACATAGGTTTTCGAACAGAGAACAGCTAGTGTTTAGTTATCATCCCCTTTCTTTGAATTACTGCTGATAATAGTCGGACATTGTCTGTATGTGTTGTTTAGTGACTGCAGAGTCAATATTTCTCTACTCTGTTTGAAAAAGTTCTTTCAGATGGACCTTGCTTCTGTTGTAACACTTCCTCACACGCTCCTCGCCTTTATTCCAGATGTTCTCTATAGGATTTAAATCTGGAGATTGGGGCGGTGTTTTTAAAGTGTGAGGAGTGTTGTACACGATGCAAAGTCTTACAATTTCAGCAGTATGCTTCGGATCAATGCCGTGCTGGAATTAATAATCATGCCTTAATCCCAGGTTCCCTGCTCTCTTAAGTTTGTTTTCAAGAATCCTCTTTTATTCAAATTTGTCCATGATCCCATCTAAGATCACCAGTTCCCCAAAGCCAGATGAAGCCATACAGTCCCATACCATCACACTACTGCCACCATATTTCACTGTAGCTACCATGCTTTTAGGTTTTTATTCTGTATTTGGCAGTCTTCTCTTTTCAAGACGTCCATTACGCCTGTATAAGCAGAATTTGCTCTTGTCCGCCCAGAATTCTGTTGGTTTCCCCACAAACTGTTTGGCAAATTCTATACGCATTTTCTTATTCACCTTAACATATGGCTTCTTCCTAAGAGCGCGAGCATTGTACCCAGTATTATTTAAAACCCGTTAAATTGTTCTGGTGTGAACCACAGCGCCAGAATATTGCTCAAGACATCCTTTAATCTCAGATGCAGCGACCCTCAGATTCTGCTTCACCATGTTTATTATTTGCCTCGTGTCTCTGGTGGTGAGTTTAGAAGAGCTCCATCTCCAGGGTTATTTACAACAGTATTTGTCTGTTTAAAGCGTCGACTTATGCAGAGTGCTATAGTTTTGCTTCTGTTAATGGTTTTGGTAATTTCAGAGAGAGATTTGTTTTGTTTGTACATACTTATCATGATATGCCTCTCTGTCACCGTTAGTCTCCTTACCTTTACGTCCCATATTACCCATGAGTTCCAAATCGGCTGAATAACTTTGAGCACACTGTCTCGAGACATAGCATACACACAACTGCTATGTGGTAGGGGCGTGTAGGGTACGTCCAACCATCTTTCTCTATGTTCGACCGGGTACTTTCGAATACTTATGCCCTCCAATAAGAGGGACAATAGAATAAATACAGTACAGATTGTGTAATAAATATATGCAAAGCGATATTTTAAAAAATTGTTTCCGAGACACAAAAGATTAATATTTATATGTTTAACAATTCAACGCTGCCAAATAAATATTACAGTAGTTATAGCATGTGCAATGTTACATGTTATATTATTGGAATACTTCTGTAGGCCTCAGTATTTCATTTTCATAAATTATTAAACATTATAAAACGCTTTATCGAAGCTCTATACGACCACACTGGATTTAGAAGGCCATGACCAGTTTTTAAGAATGCCACGTTCAGAGAACCTGCATATAAAATGTACAAATTTCACTCATTTTTTACTCCAAGCAGTGTATGTTATTATAACTTATCAATAAAAACTGAAGAGGTAACAAAACAAAAGTGAATGAAATATGCTAACAGTGCCACACACGCAAATAATAAATCTGCAAAGAATAACACAAAATAAAGAAAAGGAAATTTTTATTTTCAGTATGAATAAAAAATAACAATACAATTTGAAGGTTTCTTAACAATTTTTGTATAAATATGTCTGGCTAATTGAGAAAATATTGGTTGACAAAATTACGGCAGTTTTGAATTGCTTTGAAATCTTCAGTTGCAGAAGACAAGAAGGAATATGGAATAACAGTCTGTGTTGTTTATCATCCTTATGCGCCGTTATAAAAATTTTGAGGTTAGGGATATATTTTGATGTTTTGCCCAGAAGTTTCAGACTCATTTCTCCTAATGTGCCGCATTAAGGTGAGTGAAATATGGACAATTATGCAGAATATTCCCAATACTGTCCTCAGTGACGAGTTCAGAACGTTTACCGGACACACTGAAGGCTCCTTTTTGGAAGTACATCCAAGAGCGTCGAGACACGTCGTCATCCATTTATAAACATCCTGTTACAGCAAAACTGGTCAAACTAAATCAGGATGTAGTAAGTAATATATACAAATGATATTCAGAGGAATATTTGGCCTCCGACATAGTTGACTTTCCAGCACTGGAAGTTTAATGGGCAGGAAGAGTTATTTCTCATTTGGCACTTGGAGTACATTGTTTGGTGCTAGATGCTGCAATTTTCTACACTCCAGAAGGTCTTAAATGCATGTCAAGCTCGAGAGAAATTTAGTGCTTGTTCAACAGCGCGTAATCGAACTGCGTATCAAATAAATGTTGGTAAAGGAGTTCCTAACTCGTCCATTGGAGTAATGATAGTTCATTCAGTTTTCAACAGCTGTATACTAACACTAGCAGCTTTTGAGCACGAAGATAATCAAACCAAAATTCTGGTGATAGAGTTGTTTCATTTCCTGTAGTGCCAATTTCTATGAAGTTCCATGGACTTGAGATCCATTTTCTTTAGCTGTGGGCCGTGCTTGATGACATTCCGCAGGTTTTGGCTGTGGTATAGATACTTCCATACTTTTGCAAAATCTTATGAATAACTTCTTTATTCCATTGTTGCACCTGATAATTTTCTTAATGGCTCCGACAACTCGTAGTATACAAACGAAGAACAGAGTCTGCAGATGTAGAGTTTGGTGAAGTGTAGAAATATATTGGACATCTGGAGATGCTCACCTTAAACTTCAAACCTTGCCTTCGTCAAGAATCACGAGAGGCTACCCACCGGTTCATCCAGACACACTCTTGCTATCCCTCTGTGCTGCAAGGAAGATTTTACTGTGGTTAGTTCACTTTAAATGTATGTGATACGTGTTCCACAATGTTTACTTTCCTGTATACTACGTGATGGAGCTCTCATGACCAGAAAGTTAATACTTTGTACCTCCTGAACCACTGCGAAACTATTTCAGTTATCCTCGTACATTGTGTAACAAATTTTGTTTTTCTGTAAACAAAATCAATAGAAGGAATTGTTTAGGTGGCTATGATGTAGGTGGCCATGACTTTGATGTTAACGTAGTGACGTCTTTTCTCTACTAATATTTACTTTTATCCAATTTATTTTATTCCTATTTTACCCAAAGGTATATTAAGAATAGTTTACAACTTTATGAATATAATACAATTTACAAAAACACTCAAATACAATGTCAAGCTGACAAACAGTAAACATCAAGATGAAACTTTTAGCTTAAATATTTTGTTTTAGAAAGCCATGAAATATTAATAAGTTTTGTAATTCATCAAAATATGTATAAGTGGTTTTCAAAAACTGTAACCTAAGGATTGAAACAATAGTTCAAGTTCAAATCTTTCAAAACAGAAAAGTGGGCCATCAAATAAAATGTGAGGGACATATTGAGGACGATTTCCACAAATACAATCAGACGTGATTCGATTTTGAATCGAAATAAGCAAGCTGAAAATTTGCCATGCCCATTTAAGAATTGAGTGAGAACATAGTTTGTATTAATGAAATTACATTTTTGTCTGCCAGAAACAGTTAGGAAATAAAACTCCTTAGTGATAGCACCACAAGCACTTTTTAACCAGTATTCATTCCAGTCGTTGACGATAATCTTCTTTAATGTTTGCCTCACATAAGAAATAGGGCATGGAGTGTATGTCTCTGGAAGATCTGAAGTCGCAGCTCTCTTTGCAAGCTCATCTGCACGTTCATTTCCGGTAATCCCTACGTGTCCTCTGGCCCATTTAATAAACTGATGAGAACTACATAATAATTGACTTCTTATTTCAGCTGCAATAGGACTGCTGTTTTTGGTATCTTTCAAACTGCAATTGCTGCTTGTGAGTCACTGTAAAGGCGAGCCGTACATTGTAAGTTGTTGCACCATTTCACTGCTTCACGGATTGCTAATAATCCTCTACAAATAGTTAATAATTTAATTTTAGTAGTTCAAAGATTAATCTCGAAATATTGACAATTGCAATTTCATGTTTAGTGTTACTATTATTACCTCTAAAGCCTAGTTTCTTTATATAATTATTGTTTCAGTTGAAAATATGAGTGTTTGAAGGTTGCATTTCTACTCTTTGACACAAATATATCACACTTTATAATAATAAATAACTACTAGTAATACTAATAATAATGGTAATAAGACTAATGATAATAATACTAATAATACTAAAGGTACTAATACTAATAATACTAACAATAATAGATGATGATAATAGTAATAGATGATAATGATAATAGATAAGGACAATGATAACAATACATAAAGATAGTGATTAGAATGCACATCAAGAGAAATGATATCTATATACAGAAGGTGACCTTTCGTACATGGAAATGAAGTGAAATGTGTAGTGTTTAACGCCCGCATTTACTACATATGTCACCGCAGCCGATGACACTGAGGATACATGAAATGAAGATTGAGCATCGGTGGAATGTGATGGCGGGGAAACCGGAGATCCCGGAGATAACCCGCCCCAGCGCCGTGTTGTCCACCCGTCGCGGCGGCGCTCACAAAAGTTTCGGCGCGGAGAGATTGCGGACGGATAGTGTATCACGGAGATACACTAAGCAGATAAACTTGCCTAAGCAGATAAACATATCGCGGTGATAAAAGGCATGCCCAAACAGATAAAGTTAAATAACAAGGAAAACTCTAGTGACAGCTTGATTGTCTTGCAGAAGATTATTGTATGTTACAGAATATTTCAGAAATGTCTAATAATATGAGAAGTAGTATACATAAGGAAGCTGCGACTAGCCAATGGACAGTCGTAACGACTGTTGTTGGTAAACAGAACTGAGTATCGGGCAACTGCGAACGCCCTTTTTTGGGGTCAACGGCCTCGGAAGATTGTAATTGTGTATCTGACGTAATTCTGCTACTGTAGGGATTGAAAAGGGTGTATTTCTACGGAAATAAAGAACATTTTGAATTTCTGCAAATTGGACTTTTAATTCTACGAACCCACAAAGTCAAAATACTGATATAGCCTTAAATATTGAACACACTTGCTATAAATACCAAATTTTAATTTATTATTATTATTTCTTATTATCCTCAGATCTAGAAAAGGAAGAAGTCCATTAAAATCCCTCTCTAATGTAAATTTTATAGCCTTAACTTGCAAATTTAGTAATTTTAAAGCATAGTGTATGTGTTTATCAGAAACAATAGCAAAAATATCATCAACATATCTATACAAAGATGGAAAAATTAAATGGAATGCTTTAGTGACTTGCATTTCAAAAATACTCATAAAAAATCAGCAAGAAAAGCTGAAAGATATCCAAAGGTAATCCAGTTTGGTTTGGTTAAATCATGATACTCAGAGAGTAAATCTGAATTTTTTTGGAGTTCTGGACATGCTGCTGATAACATTACCTGATGCAAATAATCAGTTCTTCCACACTAGCCGTGTGAAGGCTAAGGTTTGAATGAGTAGAGTCAGACTGAAAAATTCATTGCCATAGCCAGGATTTGAATCAAGGATCTCCCGCTCTCCGTGCGATTCCTCTATCTGAGCTACTATGGCCAATATGCGAACATGACATTAAATTCTCCAACTGACTCATATGTGTCTCGGTAGACCACTAGGGGTTCTCGTTTGCTATCAGACACGCATCTTTTGTGGTGACTTACTATGCTGTAAGTACTTAAGCCACAGGCTTCATAGTTAAACCACTGTCATTCAGGTAAATTGATGGAAATTATAATTTTTTCCGCACTAGCTGTGTGTAGGCTTAGGTTTGAAGGAGTAGAACCAGACTGACTTTTTTAAAACGACTGGCCCACATCGATTTCCTCATATTAGCTATTAGGGAAGGATGTTTGTGACACATCCAGCCAGCGTTGGTACAAACTAAATTCCAGAACATGAAAGTTGCAAATACTTTTACTATTTTATTATAGTTTAATTTAAAAGCAGTAGGCCATTTTTAAGGATTGGAGTAATTATTGGATAAAGCATTGCATGGTACCAATAATTCGAGGTTTACTTACATACTTACGGAAATGAAAAAGTTCCATTCGTGGATAACACGATTCATTAGTATCATAAATAACCATCGAAGTTTAGAATAACTACAATGTAGTCAGATGTTTGAGAACGAAATTACCTACTTTCAACGGTATTTGTGGTGTGCATACTGCATCATATTATGACAATCAAATATAAAGGGGCCTTTCATTCTATAAAATTTATTCATGAAGAATAATTGAAATTAACTTTTTTCTTAATTTTCTGCATATTCATCCATCATTTCTATACATTTTCCAACGGACAGGCAGTTTTTAATGCCAGTTTCAAAGAAAATACGAGGACGTGTGCGGAACCAGTTGCGACCGAAGTCTTTCACCTCCTCATTGGTTGTGAAACATGTCCTCCAAGAGCTTCTTTGAGTAGACCAAACATGAGGTCATGCGGTGAGAGGTCTGGGCTGTAGGGTGGATTTGGAAGGGTAGTCTTGTGCATTTCTACCAATTTCTGCTGTGTTGCTGCTGCATTGTGTGGTCTCGCAATATCGTGCAGAATCAACACATTTTGGTCGGGCTACTGCGACGTTTTGACTGGAAAGAAACTTGAACTTGACTGAGAAGATCACAGTAAAGGTAGCAATAATGGTCTGTCGTCGTTGTCCTTGTTGTTCGAGGAAATCAATTAGGACACTTTTCGAGTCCCAGAACACTGTGGACAAAACTTTCGCTGCTGACAGTCGTGATTTGGCTTTTACTGGCGGCTGCTCTTCATTTCTCTTCCTCTCCAGACTGGCCTTCTTTGTTATGGGTGTGTAATGATGCACCCAAGTCTCATCAAGTGTGATGGTTCTGTCCAGAAAAGCATCACCTTCCTCTTTGTAGTGCGTGAGAAGCGTGCGACACATTTGAACTCGCACTGCTTTCTTTTCTGCAGTGAGATACCGAGGAACCCAACAAGCTGACATCTTTCTCAATTTCAACTCCCTTCAACTGATTGATTGGGCACTCCCCCATAGCTTATGAGAAGTTGTCGACAAATCTCAAGCACTGTGATGTGGTAATCCGCTTCACTGATGTCTTGAACAGCTTGGATGTTTTCTGGATGGATGCTGGTGAATGAGGGGCAAGGGTGGGCCCAGTTTTCAAAACGTTCACGTCCTTCATTAAACTCGTGGTACCAGTTTGTAGTAAATGTTCTTCCGGGCTCATTAGCCGTGGTCTAACAGTGCGAATTTTGATTGACGTTTCGCTCAAGACTGTGTTGAGCATTCTCAAAGGACTCGAGCCCGGAAGAACATTTACTACAAATGGACGCCGGCCGTGAAAGCCTAAGTACATTCATGGCACCAATGTTTAACTGTGCACCATGAAGGGGTTATTTCCCCAAACTGTGGGTGTAACCGACGGCAATTTTCAGCTGCACCGACAATTTCATTGACAAGAAACTTGATTATTACTCGTTGCGCAACAGGGAATGCACCTCTCTCTCAGACATCTCGGCAGTAAGTGAGAGAAAAAGCCCATCGAGGTCCCAAGGCCATTGTCCCCTGCCGGAGACCTCACTGCATGTGATGCAAAAGCCTCGAACCCATACGGCACTATGCGTGCACAGTAAACGAAGGCCTGTTAATATTTGATTGCCCATTTCAATGACTTTTTTCATTGAGCATCCTCTGTGATCTGCTAGCTTAAAAGACGTTCATTAATCATTACAGAAAGATGAAATTTCGGTTAAGATGCAATATTGCTAGATTCCTACTTCAGCTAACATTGATTACATGGGATTTCCTCTCAATTATAAAATAAAGCGTTTAACTTCCACAACAGCTACATTGGTATTACAAAAGGAAGCATTTATATTCCATTCAGTCCATAAAGGTAAATTATACCTAGACTACCTGGTCTATAATACACGTACAGAGGCCAACAGAAGTATTCGAATATAAACTTGTTATATTGTTTTAAAGCTACGCAGAGTAGGCATACGTAAATACAACTGGTACAAAATGAACTTGAGTCTTCCATTAAACATTTAAACCCATAAATAGCAACTGAAACTAATTTGCACTACAAGGAGAAATAAAACGGTTACTTTATATCTGGACATAAGTATTCTAACAGAGAACAGCTAGTGTTTGGTTATCATCCCCTTTCTTTGAATTACTGCTGATAATCGTTTGGGCATTGTCTGTATGTGTTGTTTAGTGACTGCAGAGTCCATATTTCTCCACTCTGTTTGAAGAAGTTTTTCCAGACGGTCCTTGCTTCTGATGTGATGCTTCCTCACACGCTCCTCGAGTTCCTTCTAGATGTTCTCTATAGGATATATATTTGGATGCTGTAGTGGTGTCTTCAAAGTGTGAGGAGTGTTGCACACGATCCGAAGCCTTACAATTTCAGCAGTATGCTGCGGATCACTGTCCTGCTGGAAGTAATATTCATGGCCTAATCCCAGATTCCCTGCACTCTTTTAAGTTTGTTTTCAAGAATCCTCTTTTGTTCAAATTTGTCCATGATCCCATCTATGAACACCTGTTCCCCAAAGCCAGATGAAGCCATACAGTCCCATTCCATCACATTACTGCCACCATGTTTCATTGTAGCTACCATGTTCTTAGGTTCCCATTCTGTATTTGGCAGTCTCCACACTTTAAGACGCCCATCACTCTTCTATAAGCAGAATTTACTGTCGTCCGACCAGAATTCTGTTGGTTTCACCACATACTGTGTAGCAAATTCTGTACGCTTTTTATAATTCACCCTATTAACATATTGTTTCTTCCTAAGAACGCGGGCATTGTACCCAGTACTATTTAAAACACTTTCAACTGATCTGGTGTGAACCACAGTGCCAGAATATTGCTCAAGGCATCCTCTAATCTCAGATGCAGCGACCCTCAGATTCTGCTTCACCATTTTTATTATTTGCCTCCTGTCTCTGGTGGTGAGTTTAGAACGAGCTCCATCTCCAGGTTTATTTACAACAGTATTTGTCTGTTTAAAGCGTTGAATTATGCAGAACACTGTAGTTTTGCTTCTGTTAATGGTTTTGGTAATTTCAGAGAGAGATTTGTTTTGTTTGTACATACTTATCATGATATTGCTCTCTGTCACCGTTGTCTCCTTAGCTTAACGTCCCATATTACCCGTGAGTACCAAATCGGCTCAATAAGTTTGAGGACACTCTCTAGAGGCATAACATACACACAACTGCTATGTGGTAGGGGCGTGTAGGGTACGTCCAACCATCTTTCTCTATGTTCGACCGGGTACGTTCGAATACTTATGTCCTCCAATAAGAGGGACAATAGAATAAATACAGTGCATGCAAAGTGATGGAAACGTAGAGTCAGACTGAACATTTCAATGCCACAGCCCGGATTTCAACCACGGATGTTGTGGTTGCAGTTCAGTTGCTCTAACCCTTGAGTAACTATGGCCAACGTGCCGATATGACATTAAATTCTCCAACTGAGTCGTATTTTTTCCGGTAAGCCACTTAGGAGTTCTCATAACACATGAAACAACTACCTTAATGGCAACTTACAACATGTAGGTACTTTAAGGCCAAGGCTTTATAGTTAACAGTTAGCTTAGTAGCTCAATGGTTAGAGTAGCTGGATGGAGACCAGAAAATCTGTGGTTCAAATCCCGGCTATGGCACTGAATTTTTCAGTCTGACTCTACGTTTCCACACTTTAGCCTACACATGGCCAGTGTGACAGAACACAATTTCCATTAATTGACCTAATAATGGTTAACTATAAAGCCCGGACCTAAAAGTACTTACAATACGGTAAGTCGCCAATGAATTAGTTGTCTCATGGTTTATGAGAACTCCTAATTGGTTTTCCGGGAAAATGCGAGTCATTTGGAGAATCTAATATCATATCGGCACGTTGGCAATAGTAACTCAATGGTTAGAGCAGCTGGACGGAGACCAGAAAATCCGTGGTTCAAATCCAGGCTATGGAATTAAATTTTCGGTCTGACTCTACGTTCCCACACTTTAGCTTATAAACGGCCAGTATGAAAGAACAATTAATTTCCATTAATGCAAAGTTGTATTTTAAGTATTGTTTCTAAAACTCAAAAGGTTAATGTTTACATGTCCAACAATTCAACGCTGCCAAATAAATATTACAGTATTTATAGTATGTGCAATGTTAAATGTTATATTATTGGAAAACTTCTGTCGGCCTCAGTATTTCATTTTCATAAATTATTGAATATTATAAAAGCATTTTCGAAGCTCTATACGAACACTCTGGATTTAGAAGGCCATGACCAGTTTTTAAGAATGCCACGTTCACAGATCATGCATATAAAATGTACAAATTCCACTCATTTTTTACTCCAAGCAGTGTAAGTATGTTAAAATAAAAACTGAAGGAGTAAGAAAACAAAAGTGAATGAAATATGCTAACAGCGCCACACACGCAAATAATTAATCTGCAAACAATAAAACAAAGCTAAAGAAAAGGAAATTTTTATTTTCAGTTTGGATCAAGAGTAACAATACAATTTGAAGGTTTGTTAACAATTTTTGTATAAACATGTCTGGATTATTGAGAAAATATTGGCTGACAAAATTACGGCAGTTTTGAATTGCTTTGAAATCTTCAGTTGCAGGAGACAGGAATCAATATAGAATAACAGTCTGTGTTGTTTATCATCCTTATGTGCCGTCATAAAGTTTTGAGGTTAGGGATATATTTTGATGTTTTGCCCAAAAGTTTCCTACTCATTTCTCCTAATGTGCCGCATTAAGGTGAGTGAAATATGGACAATTATGCAGAATATTCCCAATACTGTCCTCTGTGACGAGTTCAGAACGTTTACCGGACACACTGAAGACTCCTTTTTGGAAGTACATCCAAGAGCGTCGAGACACGTCGTCATCCATTTATAAACATCCTGTTACAGCAAAACTGGTCAAACAAAATCAGGATGTAGTAAGCAATATTTAGAAATGATGTGCACAAAAATAGTTGGCCTCCCTCAAAGTTGACCATCCAGCGATGAAAGTTTAATATCCAAGAAGAGGTATTTCTCATTTGGTACTTGGAGTACATTGTTTGGTGCTAGATGTTGCAATTTTCTACACTCCAGAAGGCCTTAAATGCATGTCAAGCTCGAGAGAAATTTAGTGCTTGTTCAACAGCGTGTAATCGAACTGCGTATCAAAATGAATGTTGGTGCAGGAGTTCCTAAATCGTCCATTGGAGTAATGATAGTTCATCCAGTTTTCAACAGCTATATACTAACACTAGCAGCTTTTGAGCACGAGGATAATAAAACAAAAATTCTGGTGATAGAGTTGTTTCATTTCCTGTAGTGCCAATTTCTATGAAGTTCCATGGACTTGAGATCCATTTTCTTTAGCTGTGGGCCGTGCTTGATGACATTCCGCAGGTTTTGGCTGTGGTACAGATACTTCCATACTTTTGCAAAATCTTATGAATAACTTCTTTATTCCATTGTTGCACCTGATAATTTTCTTAATGGCTCCGACAACTCGTAGTATAAATACGAAGAACAGAGTCTGCAGATGTAGAGTTTGGTGAAGTGTAGGAGTACATTGGATATCTGGGGATGCTCTCCTTAAACTTCAAGCCTTGCCTTCGTCAAGAATCACGAGAGGCTACCCACTAGTTCATCCAGACACAATCTTGCTATCCCTCTGTGCTGCTAGGAAGATTTTACTGTGGTTAGTTCACTTTAAATGTATGTGATACGTGTTCCACACTGTTTCCTTTCCTGTATACTACGTGATGGAGCTCTCATGTCCAGAAAGTTAATACTTTGTACCTCCTTTAGCACTGCGAAACTATTTCAGATATCCTCGTAAATTGTGTAACAAATTTTGTTTTTCTGTAAACAAAGTCAATAGAAGGAATTGTTTAGGTGGCCATGATGTGGGTGGCCATGGCTTCGATGTTAACGAAACATCGTTTCTCTACAAATATTTATTATCCAATTTTTTATTCTAATTTTACCCAAAGGTATATTAAGAATCGTTTACAAATTTATGAATATAATAAATTTACAAAAACACTCAAATTCAATATCAAGCTGACAAATAGTAAACATCAAGATGAATCTTTTAGCTTAAGAAATATTTTGTTTTAGAAAGCCATGAAGTATGAATAGGTTTTGTAATTCATCAAAATATGTGTAAGTGGTTTTGAAAATGTGTATCCTAAGGATTGAAGCAATTATTCCAGTTAATATCATTCAAAACAGAAAAATGGGCAATCAAATAAAATGTGAGGGACATACTGAAAATGATTTCCACAAATACAATCAGATGTGTTTTGATTTTGAATCGAAATAAGTAAGCTGAAAATTTGCTATGTCCATTTAAGAATTGAGTGAGAACATAGGATTAATGAAATTCCATTTTTGTCTGTCAGAAACCGTTGGGAAATAAAACTCCTTAGTGAAAGTACCACAAGCACTTTTTAACCAGCATTCATTCCAGTCGTTGATGATAATCTCCTTTAATGTTTGCCTCACATAACAAAAAAGGCATAGAATAACCTTCTGGAAGATCTGATATCGCAGCTCTGTTTGCAAGCTCATCTGAACGTTCATTTTCTGCAATCCCAAGTGTCCTCTGGCCCATTTAATACACAGATGAGAACTACATAATAATTGATTTCTTATTTCAGCTGCAATAGGACTGCTGTTTTTGGTATCTTTCAAAGCTGCAATTGCTGCCTGTGAGCACTGTAAAGGCGAGCGGTACATTGTAAGTTTTTGCACCATTTCACTGCTTCACGAATGGCTAATAATTCTATACAAATAGTTAATAATTTAATTTTAGTAGTTCAAAGATTAATCTCGAAATATTGACAATTGCAATTTCATGTTTAGTGTTACTATTATTACTTTTAAAGCCTAGTTTCTTTATATACTTAGTGTTTCAAATGAAAATACGAGTGCTTTGAAAGTTGAATTTCTACTCTTGGACACAAATATATAACATTGTATATCACCACCACCCCCACCACCCCTACCACCCCACCACCCCCACCACCATCACTAGATGATAATGATAATAATAGATAAGTATAGTGATAATAATGCACATTAAGAGAAATTATATCTAAGTACAGAAGAAAGTGACCTTTCGTACATGGAGACTGCAAATACCGCCGCGGCGACGCGTACAAAAGTTTCGGCGCGGAGACATAGCGGACGGATGGCGTATCACGGAGACAATGAGCTTTCCTAAGCAGATAAACATATCACGGTGATAAAAGGCATGCCAAACAGATAAAGTTAGATAAGAAGGAAAATTCTAGTGACAGCTTGATTGTCTTACAGAACATTCAATTTCTTGTTTGTTACAGAATATTCCAGAAATATCTAGTAATGTGAGTAGTATATATAAGTGCATATAACGAAGCCGCGACTCGCCAAGGGACAGTCGTAAACGGAGTTGTAACGAGAGTTGTTGGTAAACAGAACTGAGTATCGTGCAACTGTGAACGCTTGTTTGTGGTTAACGACCTTGGAATATTGTAATTGTGTATGTGACGTAATTCTGCTACTGTAAGGATTGAAAAGGGTGTATTTCGACAGAAATATAAATTTCTGCAAATTGGACTTTTAATTCTACGAACCGGCAAAGTCAAAATACTGATATAGCCTTACATGTTAATGGACAAAATTCAGCTTTACTTCTTTCTATCTGTAAAGCTGACAAATGCATTGTGCAGATTTTAAATTAACAGTGTTTTACTCAGACTAGTTACGGGCATTTTTGAAAAAATCAAAGCTATAGAATATTTTTCATATAAAGGTGACTCTTTATACCAAATGTGTTGTGGAATATTTATAAGATGTGAAAACAAATTCCAATCTGGTTTTTATCGAACATTTTATTAAGTTATGCGATTCACAAACCGCAGATACACACAAATACTAAACAATTTCCGTCTGAGACCAAGTAAGGTAAGCGGTATTCATGCTTCGATTGCAGCAGCCGTAGATAACTTCTAAAGGAATTGCTCATCCTGAGACTCTTGATCTACGCAAAAACTCAGATTGAGACACTGCGTGACATTAAACATCGCACCATCCCCGAGGCAGCAGCATCCCAACGCAGAGAACCCGTCACAAAAGACACCTCAAAGTGATGCTGAAGAAGCATCATTCCATTTCAAAACCTGTCGTACACTTCACGTTCATTTTGACAAGTCGTTCAGGTACATCGGCAATATTAGGTCGCACATAATCGTGGTGTGGCATCCAGCATGTTTCACGGAAATGTAGTCCTGAGATGGTGTTGCAGTGTTTTCCGGTATTTGAGAAAGTGTTATGAAGCTTATTGATGATTCTATCTCACAATGACAGCAACAGTGTTGAAGCTTTCTTCCGTTAGAGCAGTAACTGGTAAGCAGAGCAGTAAGAGCAGTAAGAGCAGTAACCAAGTCCACCTTCCTTTGAAATTGTCTGCTCTCTTTAAGCAACTTAAACCACGTTGGAGCTGTGCAGTAGAGATGAACAGATTTTTCATAGGTCTCAGCTGAACACTTGTTTGAAACGAAAGGCGCCTCCACCATTATGTGACGACCTAGTCATGGATGGAAATGAATAAGAAGCACATGGCCAGATCGCACACGGGGGAATTGCTCAAAGTAGGAAATACATGCTTTGCGAGAGGTTGGGGGTTTCTATTTGGTTCATTTTTACAAAAGGTATGAGTAACACTAACTAAAACTGTAATTCACTTGATGTTTACTACAATAAAACAAGGTACCTAGGTGGCCACAGCGGCCAATTTAGCTGCCTCAAGAGGCTGAAGACAAATCCACCCGTTCAGGCCGAAGGGTGCTACAAGAGAGCGAGAAACCGGCTTACACAACTTATTATCCAACGGGTGATGGAGTGCGGGAGAGACGTCACACGTAATATTGAACTCAAATGAACTACTATTGTGTTAGTCGATATAGTCACCTGTGACAATATTGTTCCTCGCGCGTTACTTCCATTGTTTCCGAATATATCTGTTCGCCCACCTCTCACAGGTGGAAACCAGGAGTACCAGCAATTAAACTACTATGGCGTGTTTGTTGCACATTAGCCTAATAGAATGTCTTAATATTAAATTCTAGCGCTAGAAATTATGACCGTAAAAATGTATGATCATTCTTTATTGAACAGCCCTCGTATTTTAATAAAAATAGTTTAGAACCGTTTTTTGAGAGGGTAGAAGATTCGAAGATATTTTCCATAGAAGTGATAATTTAGAATGTGATGCGTTTTGAAGGGAAAACTTCTTTAGGAGCGCTTAGCATCTTTTGTGGGTAGTGAATTAAACTGAGCTGTCACGCTGGAATATGTGACGCTCATTCGGGTGAAGTCGGCTCGTGTTGGCTTAATCCAAACTAACCTCCCCCACACACACTTTCATTATTTCTGTCTTAAGTTGTCCATTCCACTATACACCGTAGATTTTCTATTACACGCAACAGCGTTCAGGTATGTTTTAATATATTTCAAATACTTTGAAAAATTCAGAAACCCTACAGGATTTTCATTAAAAAAAAATAATTGTTTTAGGGCCGTTCTTACAAACGTCTATCAAGTGTCGGTAACCGATCCGGTCAGATAACCTTCTGTCATTTAACAAGTCGGCAACATGTCAAATTTCACTTTAAAAATAATAGTAAAAAGAAACAGATAATATCATCGAAGTTTGGTATTTGAATAATTAAAACCATAATAACGAAAAATAAAACGAGTGTGCTAATTGGAAATAGAAGTGTTAGGAATTCGTGAAAGATGTTTCATTTAAGAACTGGTTACTTTTATTGACAATTTCTCTTTATTGTGAGTAGCAAAACGTAAAACAACACTAAATTAAATGCAATAACAGGTAAATACTAAAATTATCACGTATTACATTGACGTTTTGCGTTTATTTTCATTTACAACTTATAGGTTATGTTTTTCCACAAACTGAAAGATCGGCCAAGGGTTAAAAGATTTGATGTATAAATTTGATTTTTATAGAATCGTGACAAAACATTTTAAGTGAATGTGACATGTAATAAAATATGTATGAAAATCTGTACGAACGTGCAATAAAGTATAGAGTAATGAGTATATGTATGGATATGTAATAACGTGTGTAAAATGTATACTTAACCAAACCTTTCCGAATATTTAAAAATATGCAAATGAGCAAATGAATATCATTTAATTATATTATAAGATATGTATGAACTTGTATTTTTATTAAGAATAAAAAGGCAATGAAATATGTGTATCAGCAAGAAACAGAATATGAAAAAAGATTATGAAATAGCATATATTTTAATATAAAAATAAAATGCAAGTAAAACGGTATATTATGTGATTTGATTTTACTTCCTTTATACTTTATACTATTGTTCCAGAGTATTTTCATTTGCGAGTACACTTAGCGCAAGGCGTGAAATGTTTAGCTGGCAACTGGCCTCTTTGCGCAAGAATGATTGTCAACATTACATTTTTGAAAATAATTTTTAATAATAATTTATGTTCAATAGTTTTAAGTTTTCACTTCTGTCGTGTGGTCTTAAGCACACAAAATTGTTTTCCGGTTGTTAACCTTGAAAGCTACTGAGCTTAGTAAAGCTTGAAGAGGAAGTAGCACAATTTAACTGCTTACATCAAATCAACTAACAAAGACACAACATACGAGGGCTGTTCAATAAAGAAGCTTCACAATTTTATTTCACAACGTAACCTTTACTCATCCTCAAAATTTTGATGGTCCTTCTCAAAATAGTCTCCCCTGAATGCGATGCATTTGTCCCAGCATTTCTGCCAGTCTTCAAAGACATGCTGGAAACCATTTTTGAGATATCCTTCAAAATCGCCTCCGCAGCCTTCACCACTGCTTCTGATGATGGATAATGCCTCACACGAAGGCGTTTCTTTTAGTTAGGGAATAGAAAAGTCACATGGGGCTAAATCCGGACTATAGGGAGGGTGAGGGATGCACTTCGTGTTGATATTTGCAAGATATTTAACAACAACATTGGCAATATGCGGCCGCGCATAATCGTGGTGCAGCATCCAGCTTCATGGAAATATGGTCTTTTGTGCCTGATATGAACTTGCAATGTTTTCAGGACATCCCTGTATTATTGTCCAGTTACTGATGTGTGTGCAGGTACAACATGCTGATAAACCATTCCATGAATATCAAAGAATGAGATGACCATAACTTTCTCAGCAGAAGCAACCACTTTTGCTTTTTGGGATTTCCACACTGAGGTTTGCTGTTTGCCCTGAGGATCAAAATGATGTAGTCAAGTTTCATCACCAGTGATTATGTTTGAAAGAAACCTTGGATCTTCCTCTAACATCAACTTTAACTGCATGCAGACCTGCATGCGAATGTCCTTTTGTTTGGGAATCAACAGTCTTGGAAACCATCGCACACAAACACGTCTCATGTGTAATGTTTCTGTCACCAACGTGTGGGTGGCACACAATGAAATTTTCAGTATTTCAGAAAGTGATCTTAAGGTAATTCGTCGATCCTCTCTCACAATGTCAGCAGCAGTGTTGATGTCTTCTGTAAGAGCAGTAATGGAGCACTGGTTCCAGCTTCCTTTGAAACTGATTTTCTCCCCTCTTTAAACATTTTAAACCACCATCAGTCTGTGTTGCAGGGAAGAACAGACCCTCCATAGCCCTCCTGTAACATTGCATATGCATCAACGGAAGATTTGTCGAGAGGAAAGCAGAATTTCAAAGCCACATATTGTTCTTCGCGAGTTACCTCCATTGCAGCGGTAGGCGATACTGAGCATATCTTAACTTTCCTGGTTCTCACAGGTGGCAACCAGGAGTACCAACAATGAAACTATTACGGCATGTTAGTTTCACATTAAGCTAACAGTAATATAATACGATTAAAGTTTATTGCGACAAATTATGACCGTAAAAAAACTATGATCATTCTTTATTGAACAGCCATCGTACAAACTGCATGGAACTCTAAAGATTAAACATTAAAATTTATTAGTCGTTAAGGCTTTATGCAAGTTGAACATTTGTTACATAAAAGCATTTCTTGTCACAAGCAAATTAATTGGCTCCCAGTTATGAAAACGCTTCATGTAATTTTGCTTCTAACGAGGTAGATGGTTATTAAATCTACTGTAGGAGAAACTTGTTGCGCTTGACAAAATCCTCTGTGTTACACTTACATTGTATTCTCTAAACATTAGCGCTTATTTTATAAAGTTTTTGTAAATTATTCTATTCTATCTACTTCCCGGTACTTGAGATAAACTTTACAGGGCACAAAATGTTTAACATCTGGTTAGTATGTGCTTAGTGAACGTATTTCTATGAAACTGTTAAATAATTATTTTGCCAGTACCTCTTCTACAACTTTTTAATTTTATTCAAGGGTTTACCATTCTTTGCTGTTCAGTCTTTCCAATATTGTATTTTAAGGATATATGTTAGCGTATAGCAATGGCTGTGTAAAATGAAATCAGGTCACTAAAATTAATAACTGAATCAAAAGAAATTAATATCTACGTACATAGGTGGCCTGAAAAGTTCCCAAACTAATAAAAATACCAGACATTTTTTCAGTTTTTCTTCAACAGTCTCCTTGTAACTGTACACACTTCTCCCAGCGATGCTCCCATCTCTGTAACCCATCCAAATAGTACTCGGCGTTTTTCAACATTGTCTCCTTGTAACTGTACACACTTCTCCCAGCGATGCTCCCATCTCTGTAACCCGTCCAAATAGTACGCGGTGTTTTTCAACATAGTCTCCTTGTAACTCTACACACTTCTCCCAGCGATGCTCCCATCTCTGTAACCCGTCCAAATAGTACTCGGCGTTTTTCAACATAGTCTCCTTGTAACTGTACACACTTCTCCCAGCGATGCTCCCATCTCTGTAACCCGTCCAAATAGTACGCGGTGTTTTTCAACATAGTCTCCTTGTAACTCTACACACTTCTCCCAGCGATGCTCCCATCTCTGTAACCCGTCCAAATAGTACTCGACGTTTTTCAGCATAGTCTCCTTGTAACTCAACACACTTCTCCCAGCAATGCTCCCATCTCTGTAACCCGTCCAAATAGTTCTTGGTGATTTTCAACATAGTCTCCTTGTAACTCAACACACTTCTCCCAGCAATGCTCCCATCTCTGTAATCCGTCCAAATAGTACTCGACGTTTTTCAGCATAGTCTCCTTGTAACTCTACACACTTCTGCCAGCGATGCTTCCATCTCTGTAACCCGTCCAAATAGTACTCGGCGTTTTTCAACATAGTCTCCTTGTAACTCTACACACTTCTCCCAGCGATGCTCCCATCTCTGTAACCCGTCCAAATAGTACTCGACGTTTTTCAGCATAGTCTCCTTGTAACTCAACACACTTCTCCCAGCAATGCTCCCATCTCTGTAATCCGTCCAAATAGTACTCGACGTTTTTCAGCATAGTCTCCTTGTAACTCTACACACTTCTGCCAGCGATGCTCCCATCTCTGTATCCCGTCCAAATAGTACTCGGCGTTTTTCATCATAGTCTCCTTGTAACTCTACACACTTCTGCCAGCGATGCTCCCATCTCTGTATCCCGTCCAAATAGTACTCGGCGTTTTTCATCACAGTCTCCTTGTAACTCTACACACTTCTCCCAACGATGCTACCATCTCTGTAACCCGTCCAAATAGTACTCGACGTTTTTCAACATAGCCTTCTTTTAACTCTACACACTTCTTCCAGCGATGCTCCAATCTCTGTAACCCGCCCAAATAGTACTCGGCGTTTTTCAACATATTCTCCTTGTAACTGTACACACTTCTCCCAGCGATGCTCCCATCTCTGTAACCCGTCCAAATAGTAGTCGATGTTTTTCTCTGCAAAATAGTTGCCCACGAACGTGATTGCCTCTTCATTTGACAAAATCTGTCCTCCGAGCGCAATTTTCAGATGAGGGAACAAAAGCAAGTCCCTTGAGGCTAGATCTGTTGATTAAGGCTGATGTTAAAGCAGTTCAAATCGTAATTTGTGTATTTTCGCTATTGTCACCGCCGAGGTGTGAGACGGTGCGTTATCTTGGTGAAACAGGATTTTCTTTTTCTGCAAATGTGGCCTTTTTCCCGCAAGTTCTGACTTCAACTTGTCAAGTAACGATGCGTAGTATGCTCCTGTAATGGTTTTTCCTTTTTGAAGATAATCGATTAAAATAACTATATGAATACCCCAAAAAACAGTCTACATCACTTTCCCAGCCGAAAAAAACTTTTTTTTTTAAGCTGGTTCCTCCTTTGCAGTCCACTGTGTGGTCTGTATTTTCGTTTCGGGCGTATAATTGTGTATCCAAGTTTCATCTACAGTAATTAATCGGTACCAAAACTCGGATTTATTGCGCCTAAACTGTGTCAACAGATCGTTGGAAATGTTCATTCGATCACGTTTTGGTCTATCGTGGGAAAATGCGGCACCCAACGCAAGGAAAGCTTTCTTCTAACACGTTCTTTTGACTTGTTCATTGTCTGTGCTATCTGTCTCAGTTTAATTCGGCGGTCGTCTAGCGCCATTTGTTGAACTTTGGCGGTGTTTTAGTCTGTAGTTGCTGTTTTTGGACGTACCGAACGTTCGTCCCCCAAGCTCTTACGGCCACGTTTAAATTCATCTGCCCAAAATTTTACAGTGGTAAATGATGGTGCAGAGTCTCTATACACAGAATCCAACTTATATTTGATTTGCGTAGGCATATTTCCTTACAAAAGCAAATATTTATTGACAGCTCGATACTCGATTTTGTCAACTTTTATAAAAACACTCACATCAGCTTACTCAAACGGCTGTTACATAACAACTGAGCGTCTAAAATGGCTGAAACGTTTATGAGTAATTGTCAACAGATGTATATCGAAATTTAATAGCTTTTATTTAGGAGTGCTGCCATCTTCATGTTGAGGTTTGGAACTTTTCAGACCATTCTCGTATATGCCTGCGTTATATCACCCAGAGAAGGTGAAATGTGTTATACAGAAGGTGATTATAAAAGCAGATTTTGCCCTTGGAACAGAAAAATAAGCGATGTTTATTTTTGTTTGAAAACTGAAGGATATACTAGAAGCCTAAAATTCTTAATATTTGTTCATGAACGCGTTTAATGAGTTACTAGTGTAGATATTTTAAAAGTTGCAATCTTCGAGATTATACACAACTGCTCTGAGTTTTAAACTAAGTAAAACCCTGATTAAAGGAATAATCTTGAATTTTCATGTCCTTCAAACGACTAGCTTCATGTAGCACGAGCTTTACTGTGTTTTCCCCTAAAAGATAATAAAAAACACACAAAGATTCCAAAATTTTAAAATTTATGGCAAAAACCATGATGATGGAATACTTTCGACAAGTTCAAGAAAGTGTTACGGCAGCCTTTTACTCTCTAACCACCAAAGAAGGCTAGCGGGGAATGAGATGGAGAGGAGCTTGAACTGCTTATGTGCTCTGTTAGTGCCTCTGATTATTATGAAATAAATATGAGAGTGCATATTAATCAGCCGTGGTGCCAGATCTAATGCTCGTTGCAGTAAATGCAGTGATAGCTACTACGTGTTGGTGAATTATGTGACAACACTTGTGTATTTTAAACGAACCTAGCATCCTTGTTATATTTGGAAGGCAAGCATAAACACCGTGCGACCAGCAAAAGTAATTAAGTTACACCTTCCCCTAGCTTGCCTTCTTGTCCTGGGCAGACAGTATGGTCTGCCCACCAAAGAAGGCAAGGTAAAGAGGGCTTTAAACTGTATTTATCTGCTCTGTTAGCGGATCTTTTACTACGAATTAAGTATGCGTGCATATGAATCAGCCATGCTGCCAGATCTAATGCTCGTTTCACTAACTCCAGTGATAAGTATTATGCAAGGGTGAGCTGTGTATTGTAGATGAACCTAAAATCTAGATCTATATCATTTTGGCTATATTTAAAATTATTTCTTAATCTGGTTAAATGTGGTGTAAAATTAATGAGAGAATCTTAACTTATAATGGTACCAAAGAGTCCAGAATTGTAATTGTCAATATATTTCCCTTTAAAAACGTACGCATGATAAATCTATCGATTAGTGAATTGTGACTCTGGAAATGCACGAAATCAGCGATAGCAGTCCTTTTATGAAAGGTCAGGCCATTGATGGATGGTCCTCAGAAGGATGTCGTGGCTTTATTTCGTGAGGACTCTCACATGAGCGTAGAGGACATAAAATCACTTCCATTCAACGAATACACCGAGTACAGAAGTGGGATCAAAACAAAACCTGTAGTTTCAAGAGTAGAGAATGACTTTCAGGCCTGTACTACCTGTTGCTATACAACCTGTGCAATCTCCAACAATGGCCGGATTTTGCTTGTCAAGTTATGTGATTAGATGGTAAATACTAGTAATGTAAAGGCATGTTTGACACCATACCTCGATGGTTACGGAGGCATCGTATCCAAATTTAACTGATGCTGAAACTATGACGTAGATTTTGATAATGTTTCTCTTGATATGCGGCACATTGGATGCTGCTGTCTTCAATTTCTCTGAGATTGATAAATCTGGTGTGGGCTGCTAGATTGGTGAACCAGGTCACTCTCTGTCGACAATATCTACCACGTTGGCAGATCAATTTAATGTTACTATAAGTAGGCCGTACCCATCATTCGAACCCCTCTTGTAGGGATTGGGATTGGGACTTCATTAGGAAGGGGATTCGGTACGTAGGCCACCATGCTGGGCCCATTGTACTTATGACCCCAAATGGGCGCACCCCCGGGAGGAAGGCTGAGGCGAAGGAGATTGCTTATACATTATATTTATATTCATATAGTCAACATGGAATTTATTATTCTGCTATATATAGAAGAGTTAGAGGACATTGTCGTGACAAATAAAATAAAATAAAATAAAATAAAATCTGAATATTGTCACCCGAACGTTGGAACATCCTAAAGAACCGGCTGGTGGCAGCAGCAGGAGACGGAGGCGTTCGGACACGCCCCTTCGTTTGTCTTATAGCGGTAACAAGGGGTGGCTGGATAAAAACATTACCATGCCGTCTCTTTCCGCTGCCCTTGATTCCTCGAACTTACGGGATATTTCATCTAATCCAGAACATTCTCGATCGGCCAGCTGACCCTATATAAGCAACACGTCGGGCTGGAGGAAAGTCAGTCAGTTCTTGGCGTAAGAGTGCAGTGCTAGTGTACGACGAGAAGACTGTGTGAGTGCATCGGAGGATTGTACGTAATTGCGAGAGCAAAGTGGAATTGTAACGGACGAACTGGTGAATTGTAATTGTGTGCATTACGTAATTCTGTGTAATTGGCAAGTGTTTAACTGTAAGTCGGTGGAAATAAAGAACATTTTTGAGTCGTGCAATTGGAATTTTAATTTCACGAACCCACAAAGTCACAATATCATACCCCGGCTTCTTGAAATTATACCGGGGCACACATTCAAATTTTACATTTATTGTTTCTTAATAAAACATAACATTATTAATAATACATAATTGTTTCAGACTTCTACAACTACAGAACTACAAAAACAAAATTGATAAAACACAAAACAAAAAACAAAAACTACTAGTACCTATAATACAACAAAATTTACTGGTAACCAGCAAACCTCTACTGAACACCATACTAACATTCTTTTTATACTTAGCCAAACATTGCAGATAAATTTAAATAACAAAAGCTATACAAAACTACAAAGAGCTACTGATAATTGCTGGAAGCCAGCAATTCTAATTTGAACTAGAAAAATCTCAGCTGAATATATTTTATTTATAACATATATTTAAAAGTACTGGTAACCAGCACTTATTTTTACATTAACCAAAAAATAATAAATTTATCTGTTCTTTTCTTTTCTTATTTTAATCTTCTTAATTAAACATATAATTCAAAAAGAAATTTATATATTACATCTCTATTTAGATGATTAAATATAACTTTAAACAAACAATCCATTCATTTACTATTAACTATTGAGATACTGTTTATCAAATTCTGAAACTACACACAATAATTCATATTTATTTTTACAAATTACACTAAATCCATATAAATAATATAAAACATCACTAATTACGAGGGCTATCCAGAAAGTAGATTACGTTTTGGAATAAAAAGTAAACAAAGTATAGGAAACAAATTTTATTATATACAGATGAAAGCCACACTCAAATACTACTTTTCGACATAGTCACCATTCAAATTAAGGCATTTATCGTAGCGATGTACGAGCTTGGAAATTCCTTCGTCGAAAAATTCGGCCGCCTGCGCCTTCAACCACTTCGTTACCTCTCCTTGCAGCTGTGCGTCGTCATCAAAACGCTGCATAGCCAGCCACTTCTTCATTGCTGGGAATAGGTGGAAGTCGCTCGGTGCCAGGTCGGGACTGTACGGCGGATGAGGAAACAACTCCCACTTAAAAGATTCAAGAACTTCACGAGTGACATTTGCCGTGTGGGGCCGAGCGTTGTCGTGAATCACCAAGATCTTAGAGCTCAACATTCCTCTGCGCTTGTTTTGAATGGCTCTTCTGAGTTTTTGGAGAGTATGGCAATACCTTTGAGAGTTTATTGTAGTGCCTCTTTCCAGGAAGTCCACCAAAATCACACCTTTTCTGTCCCAAAAAACAGTCGCCATCATCTTCCTTTCCGACATTGTTTGCATGCATTTCTTGGGTTTTTGGGGAGAACTTGTGTGCCCCCACTGCATTGATTGCAATTTCGTTTCACAGTTCACGTGTTTCACCCATGTTTCGTCACCAGTAACGATGCGATCGAGTAAAGAGTCACCATCCTTATGGTAAACGTCCAAAAAGTTCAACGCTGCAGCCATTCGCTGATTTTTGTGGTCCTCTGTCAAGATTTTTGGAATCCATCTTGCACAAAACTTGTGGTAACCAAGCTTTTCGCTGATGATTTCGTGCAACAAACTTCGCGAAATTTGTGGAAAACTCAAAGAAAGTTCCGTTATTGTGAACCTTCGATTTTCACGGACTTTAGCATCGACATTTTCGACAAGTTCGGCAGTCACTATGCTGGGTCTCCCACTTCGATCTTCGTCGTGAACATTGGTTCGGCCATTTTTAAATCTGATGACCCACTGACGCACTCCACCTTCAGTGATAATGTCATCCCCATACACTTCACAAAGGGGCCGATAGATTTCTATCGGTTTACAGTTTTTTTGCAGTCAGAAACCTTATTACTGCACGCACCTCGCAGCTCGCGGGATTTTCAATTAACGCAGACATTTCAAACCGTCACAGTATCTGAACGGAGCACAGAACGAACCTCTCACTAGCACGGCTAGATGCCGACTGAGCTGCGCAACGCTCTGACCCCAAGATGGCCGCGCTAGCCCCGCCCCTAGCGGAAACAGACGAAAACGTAATCTACTTTCTGGATAGCCCTCGTATTTCTTTGGTCTAATTCTTCTTTCTGCCCATATTGTCGTGACAGAGGGCGGTCGACCCAAGGAGCCACGACAGTTACAGCGGAACGGCAACGAGCCCAGCAGCCGAGGCCCAAAGATCCCTGGCTGGCGGTGACGAAATGGTCCCAGCAGATGAGCAGACACCAGCAACCGACCTACCAGAGGAGGAAGTAGTTTACCTCGAAGCATATTGTCGCGAACCCGTTATCTATGATAGCGCGGCTTGTGTACGCAAAGAGCCGGCAGATAAAGATAGCGCGCACAAAAAGGTCTACTGAAACAAACTGAGGTAAATGGAAATTTCTGGTGACATCTTTAATGATAGAGATTATGCGCTTTCTTAATTATTCCGGAACAGTCTGGAATTATCAGATGAAGTATTTAAGAGGACGATTCGCCAGAGCCGAGTTGCAAACAGTGAGTCGTAAACGGAGAGGAGTACACAACTGTAGGGTGTTGGTGTTGTAACGAGAGCTGATGCTGTAAAGTGATGTAATCAGAACGCTATTTGGTCGTCGACCTTGGTAGACTGTGTATGTGTCGTAATGCTCTTACGTGAGAATTGATCAGAGTGTATTTCTACGGAAATAAAGAACATTTGGAATATCTCAACATGGACTTTTAATTCTACGAACCCACAAAGTCACAATATCATCCTGCCATGCACCGCCGAGACTCCCGCTGACACTTCTACCCTGAAAGAGACCATCAGATGAGACATGATATGAAATAATGGAGATGGAATGGAGGGAAAGGAAATTCGGGGATGTAATTAACCTAAGCAGCATTCACCTAGTGACCCGAGAAAACCCCCGAAAAAAACATGGGTTAGGTAGGTTGGCCACGGGAATCGAACCCAGGCCTTTCGAATGCGGGCTACAGACGAAACCGCCTGAGCTATTTCGCTCGGTCCTCTCGCACGGACTTTTTCGGATTGTGTTGATCTCGACCCGGCGCCAATGGGTTTGGATACGTCTGACTCGTTGTGCCGTCCAGAGGAGTTGACGGAGACAAAAGTTTCCCATTACTAGGCTGGATACCTTCACTGGTCGCCAGTCTAGAAACAGAAATGGAAAGAAAGGTGAACTTGCCGCTTATTGCCGCTACGTGTAGAGAGCGTTAGGACTATGTGTGCAAAGGTTGTGACTCCAATGGTTATTTCAATCGCCGTCGCCGTCGCCGTCGTCGTCCCCCTCGCCATTATTATGTTATATATGTGTCCAAGAGTAGAAAGGCAACTATCCCAGCATTCGAATTTTCACTTAAAACGCTGACTATACGTGGAGTGCCCATAAAATAAGTTCTCCAAGGCGCTGGAGCCGTGAGATACACCATTACGCGAGATCCGGCAACACTGGCGCGTAGCTTGGTTTCACTCCTTCAAATCGCTACCACAACGAACCCGTTGCAACCATTAGTCTTGGCTGGACAGCCTTTTGCGATGGAGCTTCCTATCACTTCCGCCGCCAAGTGCCAGTTGCGTGCAGGTGTCCATTTTTGAGTGCCAAGGGCACTACCCCACTAAAATTCATCGTTAGTTAAGCGAAGTCTATGAGCCACAGTGTATGGACGTCAAAAACGGGCAAAAGTGGGTCAGAGAGTTCAAAGACGGACGTACAGACGTTCATGACAAACAGCGTTCTGGTCGGCCTTCGGTTTCAGCCGAAACAATTGCAAAAGTGGAGTAAGAAATGCTTAAAGATCGCTGTGTGACAGTTCACGAGCTGTGCGAACTTATCCCTGAAGTCAGTAAGACTAGGATTGACAAGATTTTGCCCGAACATTTGCATTATCGCAAGGTGTGTGCGAGGTGGGTCCTCAAAATGCTCACCGAAGGCCACAAACGGCAACGTGTTGAAGCGGCCCACCGATTCCTGGAGCGCTATGCAGAGCAGGGCGAGGGATTGTTAGATTCAATTGTCACCGGCGATAAAACCTGCACCAGAAACTAAAGAAAGTTCTGGTCAGTGGTGGCATACGAATTCGCCGAAGTCGCGAAAGTTCAGACATTTTCTGACGGAAAAGTGATGGCCAGTGTGTTCTGGGACAGAAAAGGTGTATTGTGCGAGTTTATGCCTACCGGAACTACAATAAACGCCGCTAGTTATTGTGAGACTTTAAAAAGATTGCGACTTGCCATTCAAAAAAGGAGGAGGGGAATGCCAACGAAGGGAGTGATATTTCATCACTATAACGCTCGTCCCCATACTGCACATGCAACGGCTGATCTCCTAGCCCAGTTCGGATGGGACATCCTCAGCCATCCTCCCTACAGTCCAGACTTAGCACCTAGTGATTATCATCTGTTTCCTGAGTTGAAGTCACACCTGGGTGGAAGACATTTCCAGACCGACGATGATTTGAAAAACGAGGTTAAGCGCTACCTGCGCAACTTGGCGGGAGAGTGCTATAACAAGGGTATACAAAAACTGCCATAGGGCATGCAAAAGTGCATTGATCGCAATGGTGATTACGTTGAAAAATAGCTGTAAGCTCCGCCTTTCCATCAATGTAACATTCATTGACAATAAACATCTTTTCTATATTAAATAATATTGGAGAATTTATTTTACGGACACTCCTAGTATATTAAAAAAAACCTAGGCTTTAATGCTAATAATAACACAAAACACGAAATTGCAATTGTTTGTATCACTACGTTAATAATTATAAGCCGTATTTATAGTCAGAATTGGTCCGGACAAACTTGCTACTTCCGGTGGACAAACGGTAGACCATGGATTTTCTTATTCATAAACCGAGATTAGCGATAGTCCGGGGATCAAATACGTTGGTCTGGTGCAAATTTTGGTCCGCCTCTGAGGGGTAGATTAAAGGCGGACTATATTTGCAACATGGACGACAATGAAGCGATGAATGTAGTTGTGGTACGTAGAATGCGTGAAATAAGACGACGGAGGCAAACTTATCTAACAAGAATATCTACCAATTATTACGAGGTGCGACAACCTAAACTTTAAGAGCAGATACAAGTTTTGGTAAAGTGAACGCCAGAAAGCTGATAGAAATGATTCGTCCTAATCTGTACGTCAGGGACGATAACCAAGGCCTGAATATTGTCACCCATTTATCGGAAGGCAGGAGCAACTGGTAGCTAGGTGGGGGACGGTAAGCATTGAGGTCACGCCTACCCATATGTCTGTGTGGCGCTCACTGAGGGGATGGTTAGAAAAGTATCACGAGCCCCTGCACCGTCTCTTTTCCCTCCCCTCTGACGTGTGCAACAATCGGGATGATTGTTCCGAGCCACGAAGCTTCGAGATGCAGCGATCTACCTATATAAGCGACGCATTGGACGGCTCAGGAATTCTTGGTCGGATCGAGAGTGATTTGTACTGCAAGGCGCTGAGTGGCGAGTGTGGATTGTAATTGTGAGAAATGCGTGTGTAGTGTTTAACTCCCGCTTTTACTACATACGGCACCGCAGGCGGTGACACTGATGGTACATGAGATGAATATGGAGCACCGGTGGAATGAGATGGCGGGGGAAACCGGAGGTCCCGGAGAAAACCCGCCCGAGCGCCGTGTTGTGCACCACAAATATAACTTTGCGGTCGCCTGGGATCGAACCCGGGACGCCTTGGTGAGAGCCAAGCGGCCTAACCACTGAGCCACGGCGGGGCCACGTAATTGTGACTGTTACGCGTGTCTGTGGTGCGCGGTTTGTGAGTGTACTAACTGTAATTCGGTGGAAATAAAGAACTACTTGTATTTCTGCAACTTGGCCTTTTAATTCTACGAACCGACAAAGTCATAGTATCTCAATGGACACTCAAATCCTAACAGCACTTCCGTATTATGCAAGAGAAGGTTATCAAGACTACACTGCTGACCTGCATCAGTAAGCCGCATTATGAGCAAACTCGTTATAAATTTCCCTCCATACCTCCTCCTTTCTCACATTTGTATTCATCGACACGGTTTTATTTTCTATAATGCGCACCCTTTTTTAGACTAGAGGAAACAATGGTCTTCCTCTGACCAATTGATACCTCGCTTCTTCATATTATCCATATTCACAGCACACCAAACTTTGTTACCTAACCTCAAACAGCAGCAGCAGATTAGTGAGATAACTTGGAGTTTACCTACACACACAAAGAACAAAATGACGTACCTCCAGGCCAGAATGACTGTTGACAGTGATTCTGAGGATGGCAGAAAGATAATTTCACACACACACACACACACATATATATATATATATATATGACATGTTGAAAACTAAATAAAATAAACCACATGAATATTTGGTATCTTGACGTAGTAGGTTATGGAATGATAATTTCTAGTGTCTCATGGTGTCAGTGACTTGTTGCAAGCAATGCAATATTTTATGCGACCATATTGCAACATGTTTTAACGAACATAAATGTAATAAACAAAGCATGTTAAACCTATAATTGAAAGTACAAGAAATGCTATATGTGTAGGTTGGTAGGTATAAAAGTTCAGAAACATGCTGAAGTAGTAAACATTCGAATTTGCTAATAGCGGGTGCAATGTTTAATTTGCGTTTCGTTAAAGCATTACCATAGGAAAGTAACAAACCTTAAAGCAAACGGTGAATAAAACAAATTGTTAGGTTATGTCCAAACCGTTATTGCAAACGCTGTTCACACATGTAAAGTAGCTAATTACATGTACAATACCATAAGGGTTTTGTCCTACAATGTGCCTTAATGAATACGATTTGCTAATTATATTGCGAGTTATGCGGTGTGTGCGCTGTCTCAATGCAAGTTGAAGTATTACTTATGATACTTGCCGCATCTACTATAGATTGTGCAAATGCAGTACATAAATATATTTGCTGCGAATTGCACACGTAAAGAAATGTTAGAACCTGCAAATCTTGTATCCTGTGGTATTTAAATGAAGCCATTTATTTGTTCAATTACGTTTTTCAATCAAGGGCAGAATGCTTTGACTGAAATGCGGCGTTTGATAATGAAGTGCCGAGAAGAAATATAAGTTTACTATAACCTATTTCCCTAAAAGAAAACCATAGTCATTGTTTCATAACTAGCCAAATATATTATGTTAAAAAAAATCAGGTACCCTTATTTCCTTAAAAGAAAACCATAGTTGTTGCTTCATAAATAGCCAAATATAGTATGTTAAAAAATCAGGTACCAAGTTACTGGTCTCAGAATGCATATTTTATAACCTTGCTTTTATACATGGATGACTCGTAATTTGTTGACCTTCCCTCTTTGCATATACCTCTCTGAAATGGTAATTTATATAAAAAGAGGTGATTCATTCATGAGGATACACTACTAACCAAATGATTTTAGCCAAATTATATTTTTGAAATACTATTATCAGAATTAATAACAGTTATATGGCCTTACTTTTATTTTTTTGACTGGGAATCTCTTGGTGTTCATAAATTGACAAGGCATTCCATATATTCTCCATATATCTCACCTAATCTATAGTAACACTAACCTAACGCAACCTATATAACCTATAACACTAACCTAACGCTATGAAAAAGAATCTATTGCTTTGGGAAAATCTAATCTTTAAACGAACTATGCTAGGCCTTATTACGAATAAACTATTAATGAAAACATCACAAAAATATACAGAAAACAGCTAATAAAAAAGAAAAGAAAAGCAAGTCGCCTGACATGTGTTTGGTTTCCCCCCTAATTCACATTATAAACACCAGATAGCATTGCAAGCAAGGTAAAATCCTGTGGAAAATATTGTCAATCTTTCACATTATACCATAATGCACAGGGTAACAAACCTACAGGTAAATCGAGTTCGTAATATGAGGCACTGAACCTAACCAATAGTTATTGATAACTGAAAGGTAACAAACTTCGGCTAGTAACCGGAGATCGTAATACAGACCCTAAGAAACAGCTGTGAAACTACCAGAGAGATTTATAAACTTATAAGTAAAGTGTAGCTTGTTTAGCACTCAATGGAACTCGCACATGCGCAGAAGAACCTTTCTACGACGTGTAACATTTGCTCCGTGCTCGTCCACGGTTTACTTGGTCCAATGTTTTTTAATCGACTATGAATACCAAAAAGTTAGACCGTCTTTGGTCCGGACCAAGTTAGTCGGAAGATAGTCTAGACCAAAGGGATAACTATGAATTCGGCCCTAGAACTCTTAAAGTTAAAATGTGTAAATATGATAAATATATGTTCTGTAGATGTCACTTCGTTAATATCGAAGTCATGGCCACCTATATCATGGCCACCTAAACAGTTTCTACTATTGATTTTGTTTACAGAAAAACAAAATTTGTTACACAATGTACGAAGATAACTGAAATAGTTTCGCAGTAGTAAAGGAGGTACAAAGTATTAACTTTCTGGACATGAGAGCTCGGTATCGTACGTATACAAGAAATAAAACAATGTGGAATACGTATAACATACATTTAATGTGAAGTAACTACAATAAAAACTTGTGAAGATACTTCCTTGCAGCACAGAGGAGATAGCAAGATCGTGTCTCAATGAACTGGTGGATAGCCTCTCGTGATTTTTGACGAAGGCAAGGCTTGAAGTTTAAGGTGAGCATCTCCAGATGTCCAATATATGTCTACACTTCACCAAACTCTACATCTGCAGACTCTGTTCTTTGATTGTATACTACGAGTTGTCGGAGCCATTAGGAAAATTATCAGGTGCAACAATGAGATTAAGAAGTTATCCTTAAGAGTTTTCAAAAGTATGTACGTATTTATACCATAGCCAAAACCTGCGGAATGTCATCAAGCATGGCCCACAGCTAAAGAAAATGGATCTCAACTGCATAGAACTTCATAGAAATAGGTACTCCGGGAACTGAAGCAACTCCATCACCCGAAGTTTGGTTTGATTATCTTCGTGCTCAAAAACTACTAGTGTTAGTATACAGCTGTTGAGAACTGCCTCAACTATCATCCCTGCAATGTACAATTTAAGAATTCCTGTACCAACATTCATTTTGATACGGAGATCATTTTTACTCTGTTGAACAAACACTAAATTTCTCTCAAGCTTGAGATGCATTTAAAGCCTTCTGGAGTGTAGAAAATTTCAACATCTAGCACCAAACAATGTACTGCAAGTACCAAATGAGAAATAGATCTTCCTGGCCATTAAACTTCCAGTACTGGCAAGTCAACTCTGTCGGAGGCTAAATATTCCTCTGCGTATCTTTTGTATATATTGCTTACTACATCCTGATTTTGTTTGACCAGTTTTGCTGTAACAGGATGTTTATAAATGGATGACGACGTGTCTCGACGCTCTTGGATGTACTTCCAAAAAGGAGTCTTCAGTGTGTCCGGTAAACATTCTGAACTCGTTACAGAGGACATTGGGAATATTCTGCATAATTGTCCATATTTCACTCACCTTAATGCGGCACATTAGGAGAAATGAGTAGGAAACTTTTGGGCAAAACATCAAAATATATCCCTGACCTCAAAACGGCACATAAGGAAGATAAACAACACAGACTGTTATTCTATATTCCTCCTTGTTTCCTGCAACTGAAGATTTCAGAGTAATTCAAAGCTTCCATAATTTTGTCAAGAAATATTTTCTCAATAATCCAGAAATTTTATGCAAATTTTGTTAACAAACCTTCAAACTGTATTGTCAGTTTTGATCCACACTGAAAATAAAAATTTGCTTTTGTTTAGTCTTAATTTATAGTTTCTAATTTGTATTATAGGCCTGTATACCACTGTTAACATATTTCATTCACTTTTGTTTTCTTTATCTCTTCAGCTTTTATTGATAAGTTACAATACTAACGCACAGTACACGCATATTTTCTTGGGCGCTGGATTTACGGTGTGGTGCGGCCAGATGGGAAGAAGCGAGAGATAACGCTCTTGTTTCTGAAGCGTGGTCAACCTTGAAAAACACAGTTCAGAAAAATAGCGTGTAAGGTAAGCGAAGATATCACAAGTAACGTTGCATCCTCTGAAAGCATTCCTTAGTTTTGCCCACGTCAGCTCAATTACATTCAGATCACAGTTATACGGAGGTAGACGAATAATAATGTGTACCCTTTCGAGAGCCATAACATCCATAAATGTTCATACAAATATAAATCATTATCAAGTAAATGCTGATGTACATTACCACTACACTCGTAACAAGGATAAACTGGCAATTCGAGCGCACCAAACGAACCTTTATGAAGGAAGCTTTAACTACAAAAGGATAATGTTATATAATAAACTTCCAAATTCATTTAAACAAACTGCATCATTAAAACACTTTAAGAATAAGGTTAAGCAATTCTTGTAGGCTCTACCCATTCATAGTGCGTCCTACACAAGGCCAGTATCAAAGAACAATTTCCATTAATTGTACCTAATAGTGGTCCGAATTATAAAGCCCGGGCCTTAAAGTACTTACAGCATAGTAAGTCACCATTAAGGTAATTGTCTCATGTGTTTATGGCAACACTTAAGTTCTTTACCGGGAAAAACACGAGTCAGTTAGGGAATTTAATGCCATATTGGCACGTTGGCCATAGTAGCTCAATGGTTTAGAGCGCCTGGACGGAGACCAGAAGATCCGTGGTTCAAATACCGGCTATGGCATTGAAATTTTTAGTCTGGCTCTACCCATTCATAGTGCGTCCTACACACGCTAGTGTGAAAGAACAATTAATTTCCATTAATTGTACCTAATAGTGGTCCGAACTATAAAGCCTGGGCCTTAAAGTACTTACAGCCTAATAAGTCGTAATTAAGGGAGTTGTCTCATGTGTTTATGAGAACTCCAAGTGGTTTACCGGGAGAAACACGAGTCAGTTGGGGCACGTTGGCCATAGTAGCTCAATGGTTTATAGCGGCTCGACGGAGACCAAACAACTCCTGGTTCCAATCCCGGCTATGGCATTGAATATTTTGGTCTGGCTCTGCCCATTCATTGCGCGTCCTACACCAGGCTAATGTGAAAGGACTATTTTCAAAATTCAGTAATGTTTAACTAATACTTTTTTGTAATATTAATGCTCGTATTCTGGAACTGAAACGCCTTATTATATAATTGAGAGAAAATCCCATTTAATCAGTGTTAGCTTGAATGCATCGGTAGTCTATCTTACCTTAAACTTTATCTTTCTATAATGATGAATGGACGTGCGTTAGGTGAGCAGATCATATTTGACAATCTTGTTGGGAGACACCTTTGCATAAACGTTATGTTCTGGCCTTATGTACTCTGAAAGGAATGCGTTCACTACAGACATACACACGTATAGACAAGGTGACGTAATGATATACGAGTCGCTTACAGATAGAAACGCTGGGAAGATAACATGCAGCCTACTTATTACACAAGCGGCAGCCCGTTATTTACTTGTCACACTGGATATAAATATTGTTTTTTTCAAAGCTTCTTAATCACATTTATCGATAACACTACTTATTATTTCACGCCACTCCGAATGCACAACCTTAAATTTCTTAGGATCTTCAGGTATGGTGAGATGACTAGCAAGCCTTACTGCACTGAACTAGCTCTGCATCTTGCTACGCAAGTAAGCTACGCGACTTTCTGTAGGTGATGGCTGAATGTTTACTGTATTGCTCACTCACTCACTCTAGAAACAGACTACATTTCGTATGGAAAGAAAGGCGAGCTTGCCGCTTATTGCTGCTATGTGTAGAGCGCGTTAGGACTATGTGTGCAAAGGTTGCAACTCCAGTGGATATTTCATTTATTATCCTCATCCTCATCATTCCCATCATGGCCGCCTCGGTAGCGTAGATGGTAGCATGTCTGCCTCACGTTCAAGAGATCCGGAGTTCTAATGTCGTTCACGGTGAGTTATCTGGATAAGGATTTTTCCGAGGTTATCCCTTATCCTCACAGACGAATGTCGGGTAGCTCTGTGCTCCATGGACCCTGGACACATTTGAGCAACATTTCACCCATTTCATTCACCGTCCCATATGACGTAACGTTGGAGGACGTAAAACTAAAAAAAAAAAAAAAAAAAAAAAAAAAAAAAAAAAAAAAAAAAAAAAAAAATCCCCCCCCCTCATCCTCCTCATCTTTAATACAATGTGATATATTTGTGTCCAAAAGTAGAAAGGTAACTATCCCAGCACTCGTATTTTCACTTAAAACGCTGAGTATACGAGGCGTGCCCGTAAAATAAGGTCTCCAAGGCGCTGGAGCCGTGAGGAACGCTATTACGCGAGATCTGGCAGCACTGGCGTGTAGCTTTGTTTCACTCCTTCAAATCTCCACCACAAGGAACCCGTTGCAACCATTAGTCTTGGCTGGGCAGCCCTTTGCGATGGAGCTTCCTATCACTTCCGCCGCCAAGTGCCAGTTGCGTGCAGGTGCCATTTTTGAGTGCCAAGGGCACTACCCCACTAAAATTCATCGTTAGTTATGCGAAGTCTATGGGCCAGAGTATATGGACGTCAAAAACGTGCGAAAGAGGGTCCGAGAGTTCAAAGACGGGCGTACAGACGTCCATGACGAACAGCGTTCTGGTCGGCCTTCGGTTTCAGCCGAAACAATTGCAAAAGTGGAGCAAGAAATGCTTAAAGATCGGACTGTGACTGTTCGCGAGCAGTGCGAACTTATCCCTGAAGTCAGGAAGACTACGATTGACAAGATTTTGAAAGAACATTTGCATTATCGCAAGATGTATGCGAGGTGGCTCCCTTAAATGCTCACCAAAGACCATAAACGGCAACGTGTTGAAGCTGCCCACCGATTCCTGGAGCGGTATGCAGTGCAGTGAGAGGAATTGTTGGATTCAGTTGCCATTGGCGACGAAACCTGGGTTGCACTACACAACATCAGAAACTAAAGAACGTTCTCGTCAGTGGCGGGGTTCGAATTCGCCGAAGTCGCGAAAGTTCAGACATTTTCTGACGGAAAAGTGATTGCCAGTGTGTTCTGGGACAGAAAATGTGTATTTTTGTGCGAGTTTATGCCTACCGGTACCACAATAAACGCCGAGAGTTATTGTGAGACTTTAAAAAAATTACGACTTGCCATTCAAAATCGGAGGGGAATGCCAACCAAGGGAGTGATATTTCATCACCATAACGCTCGTCCCCATATTGCACATGGAACGGATGATCTCCTCGCCCAGTTCGGATGGGACATCCTCAGTCATCCCCCCTACAGTCCAGAATTAGCACCTAGTGATTATCATGTGTTTCCTGAGTTGAAGTCATACCTGGTTGGAACACATTTCCAGACCGATGATGATTTGAAAAACGAGGTTGAGCGCTACCTGCGGAACTTGGCGGGAGAGTGCTATGACAAGGGTATACAAAAACTGCCACAGCGCATGCCAAAGTGAATCGATCGCAATGGTGATGACGTTGAAAAATAGTTGTTATTTCGGTCTTTCCATAAATGTAACATTCATTGACAATAAACATGTTTTTTATATTACATAAAATTTGAGACCTTATTTTACGGACACGTCTCGTATATTAAAAAAACCTAGGCTTTAATGCTAATAATAGTAACACAAAACACGAAATTGCAATTGTTTGTGTCACTACGTTAATATTTAGAGGCCGTATTTATAGTCAGTATTGGTCCGGACCAACTTGCTACTTCCGGTGGAATAACGGTAGACCATCGATTTTCTTATTCATAATCCAGGATTAGCAATAGTCCGGGGACCAAACACGTTGGTCCGGCTCAAATTTTGGTCCACCTCCGAGGGGTAGATTAAAGATGGACAATCTTTGCGACATGGACGACAATGAAGTGATAAATGTAGCTGTGGTGCGTAGAATACGTGAAATAAGACGAAGGAGGAACACTTACCTACCAGGAATATCTACCTATTATTACGAGGTGCGACGATCTAAACTTCAAAAGCAGATACAGGTTTAGTAAAGCAAACGCCAGAAAGCTGATAGAAATGATTCGTCCTGTACGTCAGGGACGATAATCAAGGCCTGAATATTATCACCCAATTATCGGAAGGCAGGAGCAACTGGCAGCTAGGTGGGGGACGGGAAACATACAGAACACGCCTACCCATATGTCTGTGTGGCGCTCACTGAGGGGTTGGTTAGAAAAGTATCACGAGTCCCTGTACCGTCTCTTTCCCCTCCCCCCGACATCTGCAACAATCGGGATGATTGTTCCGAGCCGTGAAGCTTCGATATGCAGCGATCTGCCTATATAAGCAACGCATTGGACGGCTCAGGAGTTCTTGGTCGGATCGAGAGAGATTTGTACTGCAAGACGTTTAACGCCCGCTTTTACTACATACGGCACCGCAGGCGGTGACACTGATGGTACATGAGATGAATATGGAGCACCGGTGTAATGAGATGGCGGGGGAAACCGGAGGTCCCGGAGAAAACCCGCCCCAGCGCCGTGTTGTGCACCACAAATATAACTTTGCGGTCGCCTGGGATCAAACCCGGGACGCCTTGGTGAAAGCCAAGTGGCCTAACCACTGAGCCACGACGGGGCCACGTAATTGTGAGTGTTACACAATTGTGAGTGTTACGCGTGTCTGTGGTACGCGGTTTGTGAGTGTACTAACTGTAATTCGGTGGAAATAAAGAACTATTTGTATTTCTGCAACTTGGACTTTTAATTCTACGAACCGACAAAGTCATAGTATCTCAATGGACACTCAAATCCTAACAGCACTTCGGTATTATGCAAGAGAAGGTTATCAAGACTACACTGCTGACCTGTATCAGTAAGCCGCATTATCCGCAAACTCGTTATAAATTTCCCTCCGTACCTCCTTTCTCACATTTGTATTCATCGACACGGTTTTATTTTCTATAATACGCACCCTTTTTTAGACTAGAGGAAACAATGGTCTTCCTCTGACCAATTGATACTACGCTTCTTCATATTTTCCATATTCACAGCACACCAAACTTTGTTACCTAACCTCAAACAGCAGCAGCAGATCAGTGAGATAACTTGGAGTTTACCTACACACACAAAAAACAAAATGACGTACCTCCAGGACAGATTGAATGTTGACAGTGATTCTGAGGATGGCGGAAAGATAATTTCATATATATATGACATGTTGAAAACGAAATAAAATAAACCACATGAATATTAGGTATCTGGACGTAATAGGTTATGGAATAATTATTTTTAGTGTCCCATGATGTCTGTGACCTGTTGCAGGCAATGCAGTATTTTATGCGACCATATTGCAACATGTTTTAACGAACATAAATGTAATAAACAAAGCATGTTAAACCTATAATTGAAAGTACACGAAATGCTATATGTGTAGGTTGGTAGGTATAAAAGTTCAAAAACATGCTGAAGTAGTAAACATTCGAACTTGCTAATAGTGGGCGCAATGTTTAATTTGCGTTTCGTTAAAGCATTACCAGAGGAAAGTAACAAGCTGCAAAGCAAACAGCGAATAAAACAATTTTTTTAGGTTATGTCCAAACCGTTATTGCAAACGCTGTTCACACATGTAATGTAGCTAATTACATGTACAATACCATAATGGGTTTGTCCTACAATGTGCCTTAATGAATACGATTTGCTAATTATATTGCGATTTATGCAGTGCGTGCCCTGTCTCAATGCAAGTTGAAGTATTACTTATGATACTTGCCGCACCTACTATAGATTGTGCAAATGCAGTACATAAATATATTTGCTGCGAATTGCACACGTAAAGAAATGTTCAAACCTGCCCATCTTGTATCCTGTGGTATTCAAATGAAGCCATTTATTTGTTCAATTATGTTTTTCATTCAAGGACAGAATGCTTTGACTGAAATGTGGCGTTTGATAATGAAGTTCCGAGAAGAAATATAAGTTTACTATAACCTATTTCCCTAAAAGAAAACCATAGGCATTGTTTCATAACTAGCCAAATATATTATGTTAAAAAAAATCAGGTACCCCTATTTCCTTAAAAGAAAACCATAGTTGTTGCTTCATAAATAGCCAAATATATTATGTTAAAAAATCAGGTACCAAGTTACTGGTCCCAGAATGCATATTTTATAACCTTGCTTTTATACATGGATGACTCGTAATTTGTTGACCTTCCCTCTTTGCATATACCTCTCTGAAATGGTAATTTATATAAAAAGAGGTGATTCATTCATGAGGATACACTACCAACCAAATGATTTTAGCCAAATTATATTTTTGCAATACGATTATCAGAATTAATAACTGTTATATGGCCTTATTTTTAATTTTTTTGACTGGGAATCTCTTGGTGTTCATAAATTGACAAGGCATTCCACATTGTCTCCATATATCTCACCTAATCTATAGTAACACTAACCTAACGCAACCTATATAACCTATAACATAAACCTAAATCTATGAAAAAGAATCTATCGCTTTGAGAATGAACTATTAATGAAAATAATGAAAATATCGCGAAAATATACAGAAAACAGCTAATAAAAAAAGAAAAGAAAAGCAAGTCGCCTGATGCCACATGTGTTTGTTTTTCCCCCTAATTCACATTCTAAACACAAGACAGAGTTGCAAGCAGGGTAAAATCCTAGTGGAAAATATTGCCAATCTTTCACATTCCACCAAAATGCATAGGGTAACAAACCTATAGGTAAATCGAGTTCGTAATACGAGGCACTGAACCTAACCAATAGTTATTGATAACTGAAAGGTAACAAACTTCGGCTAGTAACCGGAGATCGTAATACAGACCCTAAGAAACAGCTGTGAAACTACCAGTAAGATTTATAAACTTATAAGTACAGTGTAGCTTGTTTAGCACTCAATGGAACTCGCACATGCGCAGAAGAACCTTTCTACGACGTGTAACATTTGCTCCGTGCTCGTCCACGGTTTACTTGGTCCAATGTTTTTTAATCGACTATGAATACCAAAAAGTTAGACCGTCTTTAGTCCGGACCAAGTTAGTCGGAAGATAGTCTAGACCAAAGGGATAACTATGAATTCGGCCCTAGAACTCATAAAGTTAAAATGTGTAAATATGATAAATATATGTTCTTTAGATGTCACTTCGTTAATATCGAAGTCATGGCCACCTATATCATGGCCGCCTAAACAGTTTCTACTATTGATTTTGTTTACAGAAAAACAAAATTTGTTACACAATGTACGAAGATAACTGAAATAGTTTCGCAGTAGTAAAGGAGGTACAAAGTATTAACTTTCTGGACATGAGAGCTCGGTATCGTACGTATACAAGAAATAAAACAATGTGGAATACGTATAACATACATTTAATGTGAAGTAACTACAATAAAAACTTGTGAAGATACTTCCTTGCAGCACAGAGGAGATAGCAAGATCGTGTCTCAATGAACTGGTGGATAGCCTCTCGTGATTTTTGACGAAGGCAAGGCTTGAAGTTTAAGGTGAGCATCTCTAGATGTCCAATATATGTCTACACTTCACCAAACTCTACATCTGCAGACTCGGTTCTTTGATTGTATACTACGAGTTGTCGGAGCCATTAGGAAAATTATCAGGTGCAACAATGAGTTTAAGAAGTTATCCTTAAGAGTTTTCAAAAGTATGTACGTATTTATACCATAGCCAAAACCTGCGGAATGTCATCAAGCATGGCCCACAGCTAAAGAAAATTGATCTCAACTGCATAGAACTTCATAGAAATAGGTACTCCGGGAACTGAAGCAACTCCATCACCCGAAGTTTGGTTTGATTATCTTCGTGCTCAAAAACTACTAGTGTTAGTATACAGCTGTTGAGAACTGCCTCAACTATCATCCCTGCAATGTACAATTTAAGAATTCCTGTACCAACATTCATTTTGATACGGAGATCATTTTTACTCTGTTGAACAAACACTAAATTTCTCTCAAGCTTGACATGCATTTAAAGCCTTCTGGAGTGTAGAAAATTTCAACATCTAGCACCAAACAATGTACTGCAAGTACCAAATGAGAAATAGATCTTCCTGGCCATTAAACTTCCAGTACTGGCAAGTCAACTCTGTCGGAGGCTAAATATTCCTCTGCGTATCTTTTGTATATATTGCTTACTACATCCTGATTTTGTTTGACCAGTTTTGCTGTAACAGGATGTTTATAAATGGATGACGACGTGTCTCGACGCTCTTGGATGTACTTCCAAAAAGGAGTCTTCAGTGTGTCCGATAAACATTCTGAACTCGTTACAGAAGACATTATTGGGAATATTCTGCATAATTGTCCATATTTCACTCACCTTAATGCGGCACATTAGGAGAAATGAGTAGGAAACTTTTGGGCAAAACATCAAAATATATCCCTGACTTCAAAACGGCACATAAGGAAGATAAACAACACAGACTGTTATTCTATATTCCTCCTTGTTTCCTGCAACTGAAGATTTCAGAGTAGTTCAAAGCTTCCATAATTTTGTCAAGAAATATTTTCTCAATAATCCAGACATTTTATGCAAATTTTGTTAACAAACCTTCAAACTGTATTGTCAGTTTTGATCCACACTGAAAATAAAAATTTGCTTTTGTTTAGTCTTAATTTATAGTTTCTAATTTGTATTATAGGCCTGTATACCACTGTTAACATATTTCATTCACTTTTGTTTTCTTTATCTCTTCAGCTTTTATTGATAAGTTACAATACTAACGCACAGTACACGCATATTTTCTTGGGCGCTGGATTTACGGTGTGGTGCGGCCAGATGGGAAGAAGCGAGAGATAACGCTCTAGTTTCTGCAGCGTGGTCAACCTTGAAAAACACAGTTCAGAAAAATAGCGTGTAAGGTAAGCGAAGATATCACAAGTAACGTTGCATCCTCTGAAAACATTCCTTAGTTTTGCCCACGTCAGCTCAATTACATTCAGATCACAGTTATTCGGAGGTAGACGAATAATAATGTGTACCCTTTCGAGAGCCATAACATCCACAAATGTTCATACAAATATAAATCATTATCAAGTAAATGCTGATGTACATTACCACTACACTCGTAACAAGGATAAACTGGCAATTCGAGCGCACCAAACGAGCCTTCATGAAGGAAGCTTTAACTACAAAGTGATAATGTTATATAATAAACTTCCAAATTCATTTAAACAAAGTGCATCATTAAAATACTTTAAGAATAAGGTTAAGCAATTCTTGTAGGCTCTACCCATTCATAGTGCGTCCTACACAAGGCCAGTATCAAAGAAGAATTTCCATTAATTGTACCTAGTAGTGGTCCGAATTATAAAGCCCGGGCCTTAAAGTACTTACAGCATAGTAAGTCACTATTAAGGTAATTGTCTCATGTGTTTATGGCAACACTTAAGTTCTTTACCGGGAAAAACACGAGTCAGTTAGGGAATTTAATGCCATATTGGCACGTTGGCCATAGTAGCTCAATGGTTTAGAGCGCCTGGACGGAGACCAGAAGATCCGTGGTTCAAATACCGGCTATGGCATTGAAATTTTTAGTCTGGCTCTACCCATTCATAGTGCGTCCTACACACGCTAGTGTGAAAGAACAATTAATTTCCATTAATTGTACCTAATAGTGGTCCGAACTATAAAGCCTGGGCCTTAAAGTACTTACAGCCTAATAAGTCGTAATTAAGGGAGTTGTCTCATGTGTTTATGAGAACTCCAAGTGGTTTACCGGGAGAAACACGAGTCAGTTGGGGCACGTTGGCCATAGTAGCTCAATGGTTTATAGCGGCTCGACGGAGACCAAACAACCCCTGGTTCCAATCCCGGCTATGGCATTGAATATTTTGGTCTGGCTCTGCCCATTCATTGCGCGTCCTACACCAGGCTAATGTGAAAGGACTATTTTCAAAATTCAGTAATGTTTAACTAATACTTTTTTGTAATATTAATGCTCGTATTCTGGAACTGAAACGCCTTATTATATAATTGAGAGAAAATCCCATTTAATCAGTGTTAGCTTGAATGCATCGGTAGTCTATCTTACCTTAAACTTTATCTTTCTATAATGATGAATGGACGTGCGTTAGGTGAGCAGATCATATTTGACAATCTTGTTGGGAGACACCTTTGCATAAACGTTATGTTCTGGCCTTATGTACTCTGAAAGGAATGCGTTCACTACAGACATACACACGTATAGACAAGGTGACGTAATGATATACGAGTCGCTCACAGATAGAAACGCTGGGAAGATAACATGCAGCCTACTTATTACACAAGCGGTAGCCCGTTGTTTACTTGTCACACTGGATATAAATATTGTTTTTTTCAAAGCTTCTTAATCACATTTATCGATAACACTACTTATTATTTCACGCCACTCCGAATGCACAACCTTAAATTTCTTAGGATCTTCAGGTATGGTGAGATGACTAGCAAGCCTTACTGCACTGAACTAGCTCTGCATCTTGCTACGCAAGTAGGCTACGCGACTTTCTGTAGGTGATGGCTGAATGTTTACTGTATTGCTCACTCACTCACTCTAGAAATAGACTACATTTCGTATGGAAAGAAAGGCGAGCTTGCCGCTTATTGCTGCTATGTGTAGAACGCGTTAGGACTATGTGTGCAAAGGTTGCAACTCCAGTGGATATTTCATTTATTATCCTCATCCTCATCATTCCCATCATGGCCGCCTCGGTAGCGTAGATGGTAGCATGTCTGCCTCACGTTCAAGAGATCCGGAGTTCTAATGTCGTTCAGGGTGAGTTATCTGGATAAGGATTTTTCCGAGGTTATCCCTTATTCTCACAGACGAATGTCGGGTAGCTCTGTGCTCCATGGACCCTGGACACATTTGAGCAACATTAAACCCAATTTAATTAACCGTCCCATATGACGTAGCGTTGGAGGACGTAAAACTAAAAAAAAAAAAAAAAAAAAAAAAAAAAAAAAAAAAAAAAAAAAAAAAAAATCCTCCTCCTCATCCTCCTCATCTTTAATACAATGTGATATATTTGTGTCCAAAAGTAGAAAGGTAACTATCCCAGCACTCGTATTTTCACTTAAAACGCTGAGTATACGAGGCTTGCCCGTAAAATAAGGTCTCCAAGGCGCTGGAGCCGTGAGGAACGCTATTACGCGAGATCTGGCAGCACTGGCGTGTAGCTTTGTTTCACTCCTTCAAATCTCCACCACAAGGAACCCGTTGCAACCATTAGTCTTGGCTGGGCAGCCCTTTGCGATGGAGCTTCCTATCACTTCCGCCGCCAAGTGCCAGTTGCGTGCAGGTGCCATTTTTGAGTGCCAAGGGTACTACCCCACTAAAATTCATCGTTAGTTATGCGAAGTCTATGGACCAGAGTATATGGACGTCAAAAACGTGCGAAAGAGGGTCCGAGAGTTCAAGGACGGGCGTACAGACGTCCATGACGAACAGCGTTCTGGTCGGCCTTCGGTTTCAGCCGAAACAATTGCAAAAGTGGAGCAAGAAATGCTTAAAGATCGGACTGTGACTGTTCGCGAGCAGTGCGAACTTATCCCTGAAGTCAGGAAGACTACGATTGACAAGATTTTGAAAGAACATTTGCATTATCGCAAGATGTATGCGAGGTGGCTCCCTAAAATGCTCACCAAAGACCATAAACGGCAACGTGTTGAAGCTGCCCACCGATTCCTGGAGCGGTATGCAGAGCAGTGAGAGGAATTGTTGGATTCAGTTGCCATTGGCGACGAAACCTGGGTTGCACTACACAACATCAGAAACTAAAGAACGTTCTCGTCAGTGGCGGGGTTCGAATTCGCCGAAGTCGCGAAAGTTCAGACATTTTCTGAGGAAAAGTGATTGCCAGTGTGTTCTGGGACAGAAAATGTGTATTTTTGTGCGAGTTTATGCCTACCGGTACCACAATAAACGCCGAGAGTTATTGTGAGACTTTAAAAAAATTACGACTTGCCATTCAAAATCGGAGGGGAATGCCAACCAAGGGAGTGATATTTCATCACCATAACGCTCGTCCCCATATTGCACATGGAACGGATGATCTCCTCGCCCAGTTCGGATAGGACATCCTCAGTCATCCTCCCTACAGTCCAGAATTAGCACCTAGTGATTATCATCTGTTTCCTGAGTTGAAGTCATACCTGGTTGGAACACATTTCCAGACCGATGATGATTTGAAAAACGGGTTGAGCGCTACCTGCGGAACTTGGCGGGAGAGTGCTATGACAAGGGTATACAAAAACTGCCACAGCGCATGCCAAAGTGAATCGATCGCAATGGTGATGACGTTGAAAAATAGTTGTTATTTCGGTCTTTCCATAAATGTAACATTCATTGACAATAAACATGTTTTTTATATTACATAAAATTTGAGACCTTATTTTACGGACACGTCTCGTATATTAAAAAAACCTAGGCTTTAATGCTAATAATAGTAACACAAAACACGAAATTGCAATTGTTTGTGTCACTACGTTAATATTTAGAGGCCGTATTTATAGTCAGTATTGGTCCGGACCAACTTGCTACTTCCGGTGGAATAACGGTAGACCATCGATTTTCTTATTCATAATCCAGGATTAGCAGTAGTCCGGGGACCAAACACGTTGGTCCGGCTCAAATTTTGGTCCACCTCCGAGGGGTAGATTAAAGATGGACAATCTTTGCGACATGGACGACAATGAAGTGATAAATGTAGCTCTGGTGCGTAGAATACGTGAAATAAGACGAAGGAGGAACACTTACCTACCAGGAATATCTACCTATTATTACGAGGTGCGACGATCTAAGCTTCAAAAGCAGATACAGGTTTAGTAAAGCGAACGCCAGAAAGCTGATAGAAATGATTCGTCCTGTACGTCAGGGACGATAATCAAGGCCTGAATATTGTCACCCAATTATCGGAAGGCAGGAGCAACTGGCAGCTAGGTGGGGGACGGGAAACATACAGAACACGCCTACCCATATGTCTGTGTGGCGCTCACTGAGGGGTTGGTTAGAAAAGTATCACGAGTCCCTGTACCGTCTCTTTCCCCTCCCCCCGACATCTGCAACAATCGGGATGATTGTTCCGAGCCGCGAAGCTTCGATATGCAGCGATCTGCCTATATAAGCAACGCATTGGACGGCTCAGGAATTCTTGGTCGGATCGAGAGTGATTTGTACTGCAAGGCGCTGAGTGGCGAGTGTGGATTGTAATTGTGAGAAATGCGTGTGTAGTGTTTAACTCCCGCTTTTACTACATACGGCACCGCAGGCGGTGACACTGATGGTACATGAGATGAATATGGAGCACCGGTGGAATGAGATGGCGGGGGAAACCGGAGGTCCCGGAGAAAACCCGCCCGAGCGCCGTGTTGTGCACCACAAATATAACTTTGCGGTCGCCTGGGATCGAACCCGGGACGCCTTGGTGAGAGCCAAGCGGCCTAACCACTGAGCCACGGCGGGGCCACGTAATTGTGACTGTTACGCGTGTCTGTGGTACGCGGTTTGTGAGTGTACTAACTGTAATTCGGTGGAAATAAAGAACTATTTGTATTTCTGCAACTTGGCCTTTTAATTCTACGAACCGACAAAGTCATAGTATCTCAATGGACACTCAAATCCTAACAGCACTTCCGTATTATGCAAGAGAAGGTTATCAAGACTACACTGCTGACCTGCATCAGTAAGCCGCATTATGAGCAAACTCGTTATAAATTTCCCTCCATACCTCCTCCTTTCTCACATTTGTATTCATCGACACGGTTTTATTTTCTATAATGCGCACCCTTTTTTAGACTAGAGGAAACAATGGTCTTCCTCTGACCAATTGATACCTCGCTTCTTCATATTATCCATATTCACAGCACACCAAACTTTGTTACCTAACCTCAAACAGCAGCAGCAGATTAGTGAGATAACTTGGAGTTTACCTACACACACAAAGAACAAAATGACGTACCTCCAGGCCAGAATGACTGTTGACAGTGATTCTGAGGATGGCAGAAAGATAATTTCACATATATATATGACATTTTGAAAACTAAATAAAATAAACCACATGAATATTTGGTATCTTGACGTAGTAGGTTATGGAATGACAATTTCTAGTGTCCCATGGTGTCAGTGACTTGTTGCAAGCAATGCAATATTTTATGCGACCATATTGCAACATGTTTTAACGAACATAAATGTAATAAACAAAGCATGTTAAACCTATAATTGAAAGTACACGAAATGCTATATGTGTAGGTTGGTAGGTATAAAAGTTCAGAAACATGCTGAAGTAGTAAACATTCGAATTTGCTAATAGCGGGTGCAATGTTTAATTTGCGTTTCGTTAAAGCATTACCAGAGGAAAGTAACAAACCTTAAAGCAAACGGTGAATAAAACAAATTGTTAGGTTATGTCCAAACCGTTATTGCAAACGCTGTTCACACATGTAAAGTAGCTAATTACATGTACAATACCATAAGGGTTTTGTCCTACAATGTGCCTTAATGAATACGATTTGCTAATTATATTGCGAGTTATGCGGTGTGTGCGCTGTCTCAATGCAAGTTGAAGTATTACTTATGATACTTGCCGCATCTACTATAGATTGTGCAAATGCAGTACATAAATATATTTGCTGCAAATTGCACACGTAAAGAAATGTTAAAACCTGCACATCTTGTATCCTGTGGTATTTAAATGAAGCCATTTATTTGTTCAATTACGTTTTTCAATCAAGGGCAGAATGCTTTGACTGAAATGTGGCGTTTGATAATGAAGTGCCGAGAAGAAATATATGTTTACTATAACCTATTTCCCTAAAAGAAAACCATAGTCATTGTTTCATAACTAGCCAAATATATTATGTTAAAAAAAATCAGGTACCCTTATTTCCTTAGAAGAAAACCATAGTTGTTGCTTCATAAATAGCCAAATATATTATGTTAAAAAATCAGGTACCAGGTTACTGGTCTCAGAATGCATATTTTATAACCTTGCTTTTATACATGGATGACTCGTAATTTGTTGACCTTCCCTCTTTGCATATACCTCTCTGAAATGGTAATTTATATAAAAAGAGGTGATTCATTCATGAGGATACACTACTAACCAAATGATTTTAGCCAAATTATATTTTTGAAATACTATTATCAGAATTAATAACAGTTATATGGCCTTACTTTTATTTTTTTTTGACTGGGAATCTCTTGGTGTTCATAAATTGACAAGGCATTCCATATATTCTCCATATATCTCACCTAATCTATAGTAACACTAACCTAACGCAACCTATATAACCTATAACACTAACCTAACGCTATGAAAAAGAATCTATTGCTTTGGGAAAATCTAAACTTTAAACGAACTATGCTGGGCCTTATTACGAATAAACTATTAATGAAAACATCACAAAAATATACAGAAAACAGCTAATAAAAAAGAAAAGAAAAGCAAGTCGCCTGATGCCACATGTGTTTGGTTTCCCCCCTAATTCACATTATAAACACAAGATAGAGTTGCAAGCAGGGTAAAATCCTAGTGGAAAATATTGCCAATCTTTCACATTCCACCAAAATGCATAGGGTAACAAACCTATAGGTAAATCGAGTTCGTAATACGAGGCACTGAACCTAACCAATAGTTATTGATAACTGAAAGGTAACAAACTTCGGCTAGTAACCGGAGATCGTAATACAGACCCTAAGAAACAGCTGTGAAACTACCAGAGAGATTTATAAACTTATAAGTACAGTGTAGCTTGTTTAGCACTCAATGGAACTCGCACATGCGCAGAAGAACCTTTCTACGACGTGTAACATTTGCTCCGTGCTCGTCCACGGTTTACTTGGTCCAATGTTTTTTAATCGACTATGAATACCAAAAAGTTAGACCGTCTTTAGTCCGGACCAAGTTAGTCGGAAGATAGTCTAGACCAAAGGGATAACTATGAATTCGGCCCTAGAACTCTTAAAGTTAAAATGTGTAAATAGGATAAATATATGTTCTGTAGATGTCACTTCGTTAATATCGAAGTCATGGCCACCTATATCATGGCCGCCTAAACAGTTTCTACTATTGATTTTGTTTACAGAAAAACAAAATTTGTTACACAATGTACGAAGATAACTGAAATAGTTTCGCAGTAGTAAAGGAGGTACAAAGTATTAACTTTCTGGACATGAGAGCTCGGTATCGTACGTATACAAGAAATAAAACAATGTGGAATACGTATAACATACATTTAATGTGAAGTAACTACAATAAAAACTTGTGAAGATACTTCCTTGCAGCACAGAGGAGATAGCAAGATCGTGTCTCAATGAACTGGTGGATAGCCTCTCGTGATTTTTGACGAAGGCAAGGCTTGAAGTTTAAGGTGAGCATCTCCAGATGTCCAATATATGTCTACACTTCACCAAACTCTACATCTGAAGACTCTGTTCTTTGATTGTATACTACGAGTTGTCGGAGCCATTAGGAAAATTATCAGGTGCAACAATGAGATTAAGAAGTTATCCTTAAGAGTTTTCAAAAGTATGTACGTATTTATACCATAGCCAAAACCTGCGGAATGTCATCAAGCATGGCCCACAGCTAAAGAAAATTGATCTCAACTGCATAGAACTTCATAGAAATAGGTACTCCGGGAACTGAAGCAACTCCATCACCCGAAGTTTGGTTTGATTATCTTCGTGCTCAAAAACTACTAGTGTTAGTATACAGCTGTTGATAACTGCCTCAACTATCATCCCTGTAATGTACAATTTAAGAATTCCTGTACCAACATTCATTTGGATACGGAGATCATTTTTACTCTGTTGAACAAACACTAAATTTCTCTCAAGCTTGACATGCATTTAAAGCCTTCTGGAATGTAGAAAATTTCAACATCTAGCACCAAACAATGTACTGCAAGTACCAAATGAGAAATAGCTCTTCCTGGCCATTAAACTTCCAGTACTGGCAAGTCAACTCTGTCGGAGGCTAAATATTCCTCTGCGTATCTTTTGTATATATTGCTTACTACATCCTGATTTTGTTTGACCAGTTTTGCTGTAACAGGATGTTTATAAATGGATGACGACGTGTCTCGACGCTCTTGGATGTACTTCCAAAAAGGAGCCTTCAGTGTGTCCGGTAAACGTTCTGAACTCGTTACAGAGGACATTATTGGGAATATTCTGCATAATTGTCCATATTTCACTCACCTCAATGCGGCACATTAGGAGAAATGAGTAGGAAACTTTTGGGCAAAACATCAAAATATATCCCTGACCTCAAAACGGCACATAAGGAAGATAAACAACACAGACTGTTATTCTATATTCCTCCTTGTTTCCTGCAACTGAAGATTTCAGAGTAGTTCAAAGCTTCCATAATTTTGTCAAGAAATATTTTCTCAATAATCCAGAAATTTTATGCAAATTTTGTTAACAAACCTTCAAACTGTATTGTCAGTTTTGATCCACACTGAAAATAAAAATTTGCTTTTGTTTAGTCTTAATTTATAGTTTCTAATTTGTATTATAGGCCTGTATACCACTGTTAACATATTTCATTCACTTTTGTTTTCTTTATCTCTTCAGCTTTTATTGATAAGTTACAATAATAACGTACAGTACGCGAATGGTTTCTTGGGGGCTGGATTTACGATGTGGTGCGGCCAGATGGGAAGAAGCGAGAGATAACGCTCTTGTTTCTGCAGCGTGGTCAACCTTGAAAAACACAGTTCAGCAAAATAGCGTGTAAGGTAAGCGAAGATATCACAAGTAACGTTGCATCCTCTGGAAACATTTCTTAGTTTTGCCCACGCCAGCTCAATTGCATTCAGATCACAGTTATACGGAGGTAGACGAATAATAATGTGTACCCTTTCGAGAGCCATAACATCCATAAATGTTCATACAAATATAAATCATTATCAAGTAAATGCTGATGTACATTACCACTACACTCGTAACAAGGATAAACTGGCAATTCGAGCGCACCAAACGAGCCTTCATGAAGGAAGCTTTAACTACAAAGTGATAATGTTATATAATAAACTTCCAAATTCATTTAAACAAACTGCATCATTAAAACACTTTATGAATAAGGTTAAGCAATTCTTGTAGGCTCTACCCATTCATAGTGCGTCCTACACACGGCCAGTATCAAAGAACAATTTCCATTAATTATACCTAATAGTGGTCCGAATTATAAAGCCCGGGCCTTAAAGTACTTACAGCATAGTAAGTCACCATTAAGGTAATTGTCTCATGTGTTTGTGACAACAGTTAAGTTCATTACCGGGAAAAACACGAGTTAGTTAGGTAATTTCATGTCATGTTGGCACGTTGGCCATAGTAGCTCAATGGTTTAGAGCGCCTGGACGGAGACCAGGAGATCCGTGGTTCAAATCCCGGCTATGGCATTGAAATTTTTAGTCTGGCTCTACCCATTCATATTGCGTCCTACACACGGCTAGTGTGAAAAAACAATTAATTTCCATTAATTGTACCTAATAGTGGCCCGAACTATAAAGCCTGGGCCTTAAAGTACTTACAGCTTAGTATGTCGTCATTAAGGTAGTTGTCTCGTGTGTTTATGTGAGCTCTTAGTTGTTTAAAGGAAAAAACACGAGTCAGTTGGGGAATTTAATGTCATGTCGGCACGTTGGCCATAGTAGCTCAATGGTTTATAGCGGCTCGACGGAGACCAAAGCGACCTCCCGGCTATGGCATTGAATATTTTGGTCTGGCTCGACCCATTCATTGCGCGTCCTACACCAGGCTAATGTGAAAGGACAATTTTCATAATTCATTAATGTTTAACTAATACTTTTTTGTAATTTTAATGCTCGTATTCTGGAACTTAAACGCCTTATTATATAATTGAGAGAAATTCCCATTTAATCAGTGTTAGCTTGAATGCATCGGTAGTCTATCTTACCTGAAACTATCTTTCTATAGTGATGAATGAACGTGCGTTCGGTGAGCAGGTCATATTTGACAATCTTGTTGGGAGACACCTTTGCATAAACGTTATGTTCTGGCCTTATGTACTTTGAAAGGAATGCGTTCACTACAGACATACACACGTATAGACAAGGTGACGTAATGATATACGAGTCGCGCACAGATAGAAACGCTGGGAAGGTAACATGCAGCCTACTTATTACACAAGCGGCAGCCCGTTGTGTTACTTGTGACACTGGACATGAATATTGTTTTTTTTCAAAGCTTCATTACATTTATCCATAACACTACTTAGTATTTCACGCCCCTCCGTATGCACAACCTTAAACTTCTTAGGATCTTCAGATATGGTGAGATGACTAGCAAACCTTACTGCACTGAACTAGCTCTGCATCATGCTACGCAAGTAGGCTACGCGACTCTCTGTAGGTGATTGCTGATTGTTTACTGTATTGCTCACTCGCTGCGTAACCGGACAACGGTTCCCCTCTCCCCCACACCTCATCCCGCGGAAGTCACGAGTCTAGAACACATCTATAGCATATTGTAGCAAATGGGCTCATTAAAAATTTAATAATCTTTAATACGCACAAAGGGGTTCAGATAATAGGGTACTCATGGATGATTGATGTCATACAGAGCTGGCGAGTTGCATAACACAAGTATCGAAGGGAAATCACCATTCTACGCCGTTAGCGGCGTCAACTCTTTTCAAATTGACCTAGAATCTTGCAATGGTAAGTAGTGGGAGAGATGGGTGGAAGCTTGGCTTGGCCAGGCAGCAAGTGACTAGCGTGGGTACAACAAGCAGTAGATGGATAGAATCCGACAGAAAAGGACTAGTCTGCGTCATCTCCAAGGCTCAAGGCGCTGATGACCTTGGCAGTTGAGCGCCCTTTAATAAATCCCAACCCAACCCAACCCAACCCAACCCAACCCAACCCTCCATCCATCCATCCATCCATCCATCCATCCATCCATCCATCCATCCATCCATCCATCCATCCATCCATCCATCCATCCATCCATCCATCCATCCATCCATCCATCCATCCATCCATCCATCCATCCATCCATCCATCCATCCATCCATCCATCCATCCGTCATTTACAAGGCTCGAGCATGTGGCATCAGGAAATCATGTAAAGGCACTCTGTTATTGATGTTATTAATAAATAGTGATTATGGTTTAAGTATATCTATATTTGTGAGGTAGTTAGCCTTGCTTTCACAACTTCTAAAGTCCCGGATCCTCTTAAAGTAAAGCCATGCATGCCAAGCAATTTCGCGTTCTTTAATGTCTGACCCGCATGGGAGTTTGAAGTAATTAAATTGCTAAAGTGAGGTAAATTAAAGCGGGTCATGACAATATTTAGAAACATACAGTACAATGTGAAAATACAAACCATGCGATGTCAAATGGGAAGAGTTAATATCGCGCTGATTTCCAGAGTGGTGTATGTTATTTTATTATCAAAATTATTGGACATATGTTAAATCGCGTTTCAAACGCGAGTTAAAATATTGTTGACATATGAATGCAATTATTATATTTCTCTTTTTCTGTTGTTTGTGATACGAATGTGTGAACATGTCCAGCGAAGCTGGAACAAGTGGCATTTCGATTAGCGTACGTGAAGTGATGCATGCTGGGGGCAAAATGTTATATTTATTAATGCATATGCTTTATTTTAAAAACAAATCTGATGTGTTTTATTCATATGAACAATTCCAGTTTTCTAAAAGATATTCTTTAACCGCTTATCTCTCACATTCCTAATTGTCTTCTAAGGATCAAAGGGAATATCGGAGACCAATAGGCTTTAAGCAAAAGGCATGTAGGTGAGCATGACTTCGCTTTTGTCGCGGTAACGGGCATTTAAGTTTCGGCGCAAATAGATAATAGATGGATGGGTTTCACGAAGATAACGAGCTTGTGTAAACAGATAATGCCGGGAAGCAAGATAACTGAGGCAAAGGCCTCGCCGGGTAGATAAGTTACGTTTCTTGAAGGTAATAGAATGTTTGAATTATGTAACTGGATGCCTCGTTTGCCAGAAACCTCTAGTGATTGAGAGAACAGTCTGATAATCCTGAATGGAGATATAAAAGGGATTGTGACACGCTAGCAGGACAGTTGTAGTTGTGAAGCAGTAGTTGTGAAACAGTCAGTGTTGTTGTAACGAGAGCTAATGTAATCAGCTGCAAGTGTTTTTTATTGTCCTCGACCTTGGAGGATTGTGTAATGTAATGTTGTTACGTGAGAACTGGATAGTGTATTGCTACGGAAATAAAGGAGATTTTTAATTTCTGCAGCTCGGTCTTTTAATTCTACGAACCCACAAAGTCAGACTATTTACAGTTGTCCTTTCTCAGTAAATAGTTACTAATTTAATTTTTAAATTTCTAAGGATTGGTCTAGTAGTTAAAATACGAGGGCTGTTCAATAAAGAATGATCATAACTTCTTACGGTCATAATTTTTCGCACTAAAATTCAGTCTTACTATATTCTGTTAGCTTAATGTGAATCTAATTTCATTGTTGGTACTCCTGGTTCCCGCCTGTGAGAACCAGACAAGTTCAGACATGTTCAGTATCGCCTACCGCTGTAATGGAGGTAACATGCAGTTAAAGTTGATGTTAGAGGAAGATCCGGAGTTTATTTCAAACGTAATCTCTGCTGATGAAACTTGGTACATCATTTTGATCCTGAAAGCAAACAGCAAAGCTCAGTGTGGAAATCTCCTTCATCACCAAACCTCCCAAAAGCAAGTGCTTTTTTGTGTAATTTTACGTCCTCCAACGTTTAATCATATCGGACGATGAACGTAATAGCTGAAATGATGCTCAAATATTTTCAGGGTCCATGGAGCTTAGAGCTACCCGACATTCGTCTTTAAGGACAAGGGAAAACCCTGGAAAAACCTTATCCAGTAGCTCACCCTGACCGAGATTCGGGACCTCTTGATCGCGAGGCAGGCCATCTACGCTACCGAGGCGGGCTGTAAAAGTGGTTGTTTCTGCTGGGAAAGTTATGGTCATTTCATTCTTTGATATTCATGGAATGGTTTATCAGCATGTTGTACCTGCACACACATCACTAACTGGACAATACTACAGGGATGACCTGAAAACATTGCAAGCCCAGAACAGGAGTAAAAGATCACATTTCCGTGAAGCAGGCTGCATGCTGCACCACGATAACGCTCGGCCGTATATTGCCAATGTTGTTGCTGAATATATTGCAAAAATCAACGTGAAGTGCATCCTTCACCCTCCCTATAGTCCGGATTTAGCTCCATGTCACTTTTTTCTATTCCCTAACTTGAAGAAACGTCTTCGTGGGAGACATTGTCCATCATCAGAAGCAGTGGTGAAGGCTGCGGAGGCGATTTTGAAGGATCTGTCAAAAATGGTTTACAGCATGTCTTTGAAGACTGGTAGAAACGCTGGGACAAGTGCGCCGCATTCAGGGGAGACTATTTTGAGAAGGACCATCAAAATTATGAGGATAAGAAAAGGTTAAATCACTGGCGCGACGGCCTATAGAGGGCCAAGGCCTACTAACCTGACTGCCGTCCTCACGCCTACTTACGCACGGCAGAGGTGGACGATTATCCAACCGATACGGGGAGGTGTGGTCAGCATCTCGGCATCCCCCAGCCGGAATGTTGGTTTTCGTGACCAGGGCCGCTTACCTAGCGTAAGCTCCTCACTTTCCTCACGATGCTGAGTGGGCACCGGTCCTATACCCGGACCTAAACTCCATACCCCATGGGGGGATCGAAGCCGTGTCGCTTTCCGTGGCTAGGGACCAAGGTATGCTGCCTTAGCCCACTACGCCACGGCGCAGGACATGAGTAAATGTACGTTGTCAAAAAAAATGGGATCATTCTTTATTGAACAGCCCTCGTATTTGAACATTACGAAAAGAAACGTTTGTTTTTCTTTCATTCAGAAAGAAACTTCTTTGTTTCTTGTTGTTGTAATTCACATCCTTTAACTTTTTAGTCATATTTGAGGATGAATGGAATGGGTGAAATGATGCTCAAATGCACCCAGGCTCCATGGAGCTTAGAGTTACCCGACCTTCGTCTTTTAGGATAAGGAAATAACTCCGGAATAAACCTTATCCAGATAACTTAACCTGACCGAGATTCGAACTCGGGACCACTTGAACGTAAACATGCTACCATCTACGCTACTGAGGCGGGCTTACCTATCTGGTCTGTGAAACACCCGTTCTCCTCTCATGGTTTACTAAAGCGATGAAAAGGACTTTAAAGGTATATACAAATATAAAAAATTGTAACTTAAAACTTCACTTATCTTGTAAGAAATAATGACACTTTTCTTATGAATTGTTCAGGATCGCGATTTCGTGGAAATTCTTTCACATCCTCAGCCGGAAACAAAGCTGTCGTCATCGCTACAAACGCTAGATGTTAATATGTTCTTGTTAGTACTACCAAAATCTGAAAAAAAAAATTAAAATCAGAATCGACTGCCGCTATTTCAAAATTCATTACGCGATGTTTGATTTTTAAAATAAATATGTTTTCCCAAAACATTAAGTCTAACAGACCATTTAATTGTTTTAATAATTTAACTTCAGGATTTATTTTATAGTTAAATGACCAAAAATGATATGCTGCGGCCTATTTACCAGTTTGTTTATGCTTAATGTTACGAAAATATTCTTTCGTTCTGGTCTCCAAATTACGTTTTGTCTTTCCAATATAAACATTATCAGAATCGAAGCAATTAAATTGATAAATAACAGACTTTTTATTATTAGGAATTTTATCTTTTTAGAGAAATGCAATACATTTTAATACTATATTTATTTTGAGAAACTAAAGTTATACCACATTCTTTAAAAAAAGTTGAAAATGTTTATTAACCCAAGGATGTTAAGTAAATTCTTTAAAACTATAAACTTCTTTTATTTTTAAGGGTAGAAATATCATTAACAGTTTTTTGATATTTAAATTTTTCAATTTTTTATTTAATAAATTCTTTATTAAAACGATTAATTAAAGCAGTATTAATAATATGTTTATATTATTTATTAAATTCATTTTTATTCAGGGGTATATTTATTAAGGGAGGACAGAAGTGCTGTTTTAGTCATTGGAATTTTGGCTTTTGAACCATAATTTAGTTTACTTGTTTACAAAGTTTCATGCCCGTAGGGCAAACGCATCACCTGTTTTGGACGCCATTTTTAAAGCCCCATCTGGTTAAATGCCTCTCCATGCTTTAAATGGTAAGCCCACATGATGGCATGCAGGTAACTTACGAACGATTTAATTTTTAAAATACGCGTTAAAATAGCATTAAGCCATCGCAGATTATTTTAGCAAGCTTTCATATTTATACCCTAAAAGGCAGTGATTTTTTCGGAAGTTTTTAGTCGTTTCCTTGATATCTTCGTGTGTAATTGCGCCAAATGTTTGTTTTCTTTTGTGGTTCCAGTGTTTTAGAAGTGGAACTTGGTGTTTAAAGTTATTATTTTTAGGTTTTCTCCTCTTTGTATTACATTTGTAATACTCAAGTGCCCATTTGTGCCTAAAATTACTCCATAAGTTGTGATGCAAATTTATTTCAGTAAATCTAACTATAACAATTATATATTGTGAAATTAAAATTGTTAAGGTACCTATATTCTTTTGCAAAGCGTATTAGAGCCGCCTTTGTAAATTAAAAGGTGCAGAAGGGGGAAGACATACTTCAGTTGAAGTAAATCAGGAAGTAACTGAGCTTCTAGCACTGTAAAAGTAAAAGATAAGCCTTTCTAAATTGGAGATGCATTGCAGTATCTATATACTAGAGGGTGTAGGTGAGAACAAATATATTATTTTAGATACTGGCCAGTTAAAAGAACCGATAAAGGATTTAGCATGCCCACATTGTTTTCACAAACTCGAACCTGGAGATGCTTTACACCTCTGGTTTTGCTTCTCAACGGTGGAATGTTAAAATAGACTACCATTTCAGTAAATACATCTAAAACCTAAGACTCAAGAGGCTACTAGGAGGGAACAGGGTGTCAGTTACACTTCTGGAGCCTTCTATAAATAAAACTATTAATATTATGCATTTAAGATCTTGTACTTGAATATGAACATATTGGACTTAGAAGGCTATGACCTTTCAATTAAGAATGTGTGTGTGTGTGTGTGTGTGTGTGTGTGTGTGTGTTTGTGTGTGTGTGTGTGTGTGTGTGTGTGTGCATTTAATGCTCAGAATTTGATAATAAAATCATTTTTCTTCTTGCTTCCCAATATTTGGAGACTAGATCTTGATTTTGGAGAGTTTCACATCAGTTAGATGATCGATGCTCATTAAATCGTCTTTACCTCATAAACAGCACTGTGGAGAAGTTGTTAATCCAACCTTGAATAAATGTCCATTCAAACAATCGTGGCCTGTGATTAATCTGAACATTACTACTGAAGATTTTCGAGGTAGATCTGGAATTGTATTTAGTTTGTTTTGGAGATCTTTCCAATTAAGTTTTTCAGAGGAAACTAGATAGTTGTTACATAGATTTGTGAAGATGTTTTTGATTTATCTTTCAACTGTTTCATAGGGGATATTTTGTTTCGTTGTTTGAGATATTTTGGAAACCTTCTTGGCCAACATATCTGCTTACTCATTGCCAGAAATTCCACAGTGAGATGGTATCCATTGGAAAACTATACGTATATTTAAATTTTGAAGATGTTTAATCATATTATGAATTTCATTTATCTTTTCGGTTTTTGGGCTGTCATTTGAAATAACAGCCTGAATAGCTGCTTTACAATCTGTTAAGAAAACTATGTTGGAAAGCTTATTTGTCCAGGCAAATAGATTTTGTAAGGAAGTATAAATTGCATCAATTTCTCCATCAAAACTTGTTAAGTAAATTCCAACATGCTTATAGAAAGAAAAGAATTTGCAGGTAGCTCCTGCTCCTGCTCCATCTTCTTGATTGTAATGAGAGCCATCTGCATAGATGTGTGTCCATTTGTCAACTGGATATCTTACATTTATGGTTTCAAGGGCATATGCTTTAGCTTCAGTAGATGAGTATTCCTTCTTTTTAAAATCTGCAAGTAAATCTAGGTAGTATTCTAATTCAATGATGTTCAGTGGGTTATTAAGAGACATGAAAGGTTCTATTTTGGATGGGTAATTTAGTTTATTTCTTAGTTGTTGAACTTTCTGTATGAAGCCTAATTGAGTTTTCAAACTGAAGGTGGATGTGTGTTGTTTTACCCATTTATTATTCTCTGGAATTCTTAAGATCTTTTCATATGTTAAAAGGGCTTGCATTTCTAAATCTGTCATTATGGGTCTGTTACATGTAAATGCTTGTAAGGTTATTATAGGAGTAGTTTTTATAGCTCCAGTAGTTAACCTAAGAGCTTGATTTTATATGCGATCCAGTATCATGGAAGTTGAAGGTGATAATATTATCAGTACTTCTCCACAGTAATTAAGAACTGGCCTTATATATGTATTTTATGTAGTATTTAATGTAGATCTTGAACAACCCCATTTAGTTCCTGCAAGTCTTTTTAATATCTTAAAACGGTTAATTGCTTTATATCTATTTTTTCAATATGTTTTTTCCAAGTTAGTTTTTTGTCAAACAATATTCCAAGATATTGAGCATTTTCTGTTCTGGTTAATTTGATATTATCATAACTTAAGGTAATACTGGGCTGTTTCTTTCTTAGAGGGAAGAGCTGATAGTTAATTTTCACAGTGTTTACTTCCAAGAGGTTCTTAGAACACCATTGTTTAAGGGTATTCAAAGAATTTTGAATATTTGTCTTTAGAATTTCAAGTTTGCCTGATTTCCAAATTACTAAGTCATCTGCATACAATGCAGTGTGAATGCCTGTTTGTTGAAGGTGTTTGGGCAGATCATTTATATAGATATTGAATAGAGTAGTGCTAAGTACTGCTCCTTGAGGTAAACCTAGATGTATTTTTTTGAATCTTAATAATGATGAACCATAAGAAGTTGTCAATTAAGAGTGTCACACGGTAGAAAATATTCTTACGGCTCGGAATTGCCATACCGGGACAATATCTGTTAAAAATATTTCTGTTAATCCACAGAATATGCATATGAACAGACAAATGCCACTCATATTTAACTCCTAGCAATGTAGGTTATGATCACAATTTATCTATAAAAACAGAAGAGGTAACAAAACCAAAGAGTCATATACACTAATAGTCCTAGTTACGCTTGTTACACTAATGCTGAACTATAAAACAAAAGAAAAGCAAATGTTTATTTTCAGTATGGATCAAAATTGACGATACAATTTGAAGATTTGTTAACAAGCTTCGCATAAATATATCTGAATTATTGAAGAAAGTATAGCTTGACAAAGCTATGGCAGTTTTGAACTACTTTGAAGTATATTGAGTTGTGCAGAAGACAAGAAGCAATATGGAATAACAGTCTGTGATGTTCAGCCTTATGGTCCGTTATGAAAGCTTTAAGGTGAGGTTTATATTTTGATATTTTGTCCAGAAGTTTCACACTCATTTCTCCTATATGTGCCGCATTAAGGTGAGTGAAAGGTGGGCAAATCCAATACGATCCTCTCTAATGAGATCAGAACGTTAACGGACATGCTGAAGACTCTTTTTGGATGTATATTCCAGAGCTTCAAGACAAACCGTCATCTATTTGTAAACTTCCTGTTGCATCAAACTTGGTCAATCAAAATCATAGTGTAGAAAGCAGTACATAGAAACGATATGCAGAGAAGTAATTGTCCTCCCGCAAAGTTCACTTCTCAGCACAGGAAGTTTAATGATCAGGAAGAGTTACACTTCTAATTTGGTACTTGTATTGCATTGTTTAGTGCTAGTGTTGCCATTTCCTGTACTTATGAATGGCCTTAAATGCTTGTGGATCTATATCCCATATGTTAAGCTTAAGAGATATTTACTGTTTGTTCAACAGCGTAAATGTGATCTACGTATCAAAATGAAAGTGAGCACAGGAGTTCTTGAATTTTCCATTGGAGGAAATGCAATTCAGGCAGTTTTGGACACTTGTATACGAACACAAGCAGTTTTTGGACACGAAGATACTTTATTCAAACCAATATTCAGGTGATGGAGATGTTCCAGTTGCTAGAGTTTATATCTATTCTTCGTGACATTCTATGACCTTGACATTCAGTACTTTAACTGTGGACAACGCTTGATAACATTCCGCAGGCTTGGCTCTGATGGATACCCTCTTCATTTCATTGTAGCAGCTGATAATGTCCCTAATGGCTCGGACAGCTCGTCGTATACGAACTAAGGACACAATCTACAAATGTCATACTTGGTCAAGTGTTGGCATATATTAGATATCTGGAGATGATTACCTTAAACCTCTACCTTTTTCATGGGGAAGAATCTCTAGATGCTACCTACCAGTTCATTGGGACACAAACTTACCATCTTCTCTGCGCTGTACCAAAACATCTACACAAGCGTCTGCTGCGGCAAATTGTGGAAACTTCATACTAAATGTACGTCACACGTGTTTGACATTATTTCCTTTCTTGTGTATGTATATGAAGGTGATCAAATGCCCGGAAGGTTTTCTCATACCACTGTGAAATTATTTCTGTAAACCTCATGTTCTTATTTCTTGTGTTTACTCAAAAGAAAATAAAACAGCAGTTGTTTAATAATTGTGTAAAGAAAGAAAATTGAACCGTTGTTCTGTATTCAATGACAGGTCCAAAAGTAACTATATCACGTAAATGTTATTACCAGTATTCTTAGTGCGTTAGCAATAACATATGACCGCTTCACTCCATCGGTGATACTCCCAGATTACATTTGTAAGAGGCATTTGTTTAGTAAAAAAATCATGCTTTATATCAAATATACTTATTTACATATTTACCTGTTTGCTTATTCATTTATTTATAGATTCGTTCGTTCGTTTGTTCATTCATTCATATATTTATTTATTTATTTATTTATTTATTTATAGACTTATTTCACTCACGCATTGACTCACTGACTCACACACACACTCACACTCACTCTCACACTCACTCTCACTCTCACCCATTCACTCACTCTCACCCATTCACTCACTCAGACTCACTCACTCATTCACTCACTCACTCATTCACTCACTCACTCATTCACTCACTCACTCATTTACTCACTCACTCATTTACTCACTCACTCATTTACTCACTCACTCATTCACTCACTCACTCATTCACTCACTCACTCATTCACTCACTCACTCATTTACTCACTCACTCATTTACTCACTCACTCATTTACTCACTCACTCATTTACTCACTCACTCATTTACTCACTCATTTACTCACTCATTTACTCACTCATTTACTCACTCATTTACTCACTCATTTATTTACTTATTTACTTATTTATTTATTTATTTCCCTCACTCATTTATTTATTTCCCTCACTCATTTATTTATTTCACTCACTCATTTATTTATATTTATTTATTTCACTCACTCATTTATTTATTTATATATAGATTGATTGACTCATTTGTTTATTTATTTATTTATTTATAGATGCATTCACTCCCTCACTTCCTCACTTCCTCCCTCCCTCACTCACTCCCTCACTCATTCATTTATTTATTTATTTTGTGAACATTACAGGTATTCCCAATTACAATGGTCTCTTATTACAACACAAAGGTGTCTACAAAATTAAGATGACATTCTGTTTCTTTCACAAAATACATTACGAATGGCGTAGTTCAATTCTGACGTAGTCGTGTAAGGTTATGTTAATTCATATCCTACCTAATAAGGATTTGCAGGTTTTGTATGGACAGGTTCTTATTGGGTTTTTTAAACGACGTAGGACTATTAATGAAATGAATTTATGCTGCTCTTGAACAAAATTATATTTTATTGAAGAGTGAGATATTGTGCCAATAAAGAACTAAGTAGTTATCATATTCCTTTTTCTAGGTTAGGTTAAAGGTAGCCTTTTTTATAAGCTTAGTTGAGATGGTTAGCAAGTATAGTTTTGTTTTCTCTACTGTGATTATATTCAAGCGAGCTTGTTTACACAAGCTTAGTTTGGATTAGGTAAGTTTAGATCCAGATTAATTTCTTCAAAATAAACTTATATTTATAATTCACGAAGCCTAGGTTATATATAGTCTTCCTGGTGTTATTTTATAATTTAGGCTACTTTAGTTTCAATTATCATTTATCATGTTTGTCTGAAGGTAGTATTCTGAGTTTGGCAAAATAGTGATTACTCATCGAAGTGCCGTTCACATTGACAAGTGCTAAATGAAATGTATTGTACAGTTCACCAACGCAAAGTAAGTCCCTGAAGGGAATACACCCCCTTACATAGTGGGACAAGGACAGCGAATGTGTGTGACAGAACGCATGGTACACAAGGAGTCGAATTAAAAGAAACATTTTCCCTTTTCACTCTGTACACTAAAACCGAGAGTTAAGTGCAGAGGATCTACTCCCATTAGTCCTGGACCCTTAGGACCAAAGTCTCGGGCCTCCTTCTACCCGGGAGCGAAGGATACTCCGGGGCTCTTTCCATAGAGTCTAAAAAGCCCCACCCCCCTGCTGAGCACAACGTCAAGACGGGATGGAAGTGGATACGCCACTTACGGGCGTCAACCCCGCAGGGAAGACTACCGAAAAACCTCGGTGGGACCACCTGGTGATCTAGCACACCTTCTACTAGCTCTGCAGGCTAGTACCCGGGACTATTTGGGCAACCCTCTGCCCCCTCCGGGCGGCCGTAGCCTGGCCGGAGGTACCCAATTCCCCGTGGGTGTCGGGAACACACTGCCCCCTCGAGTCCAACCCAATTCGAACAACTCAACTACGGGAGGGGCTCACTAAAACCGAGAAGAATCAATCACAATTCACAAAAGTAGAAGCCGTCAGAGTGTTTTTAAATGGTCTATGACTGAACTGACATGGGGTGTCAACCTACAGAGGCAGGTTGTGGGAACCTTCTCCAATGCCCTGCGTCTCATCCAGCGAGACTTGGTGTTAATATTTGTGGTATCCTAGACATCTATGTTAAGTACCCTTTGTGTTAATTTCATATATTAAACAGGTTATAGAACAAATTACTTTATAGGATTAAATAGAGCAAATTTTTACTATAGTTTAAATTAAAAATATAACCCTGACCTTCAGGGTGAGTATTGCCTAATATAAAGGCTTGTAATCCCATAATTACTGATGTAGAATTTTATTAAGAGAACAATTCAAAGTTGTACTATAACACTAAAGGAATGGACAGTCTGTATAAAATGCAAGTAATTAATAAAAATTATAAAGATTCAAGACCTTATGTGGTAATCATAATTGATAACCAGGGTCACGAGTATAAAATCCACCCAATTAAATTTGGTAGGATGATTTATGAAAGTGATTTAAGGTTAAAAATTTAATTCCATGTGGGAGAAATAGATTGGAAGTATACCCCAGTACTTTAAGCAAATCAAATGAATTCTGGAAATATAATTTTGATGGTGAATTTCGTAGCAAAATATACAACGAAATCATAAAAGCTTATAGATTTACAGGGAACATTGTGGATGAGGTGGGTAAAGTAATAATGGTATCCAATCAAACTATGGTACTTTTAGATTTAAGATGTTTCTTGCAAAGGTATTCCGGTATAACATTGCTTGTCGAGTATTGGACTTTAAGGAAAGTCAGTATAAAAAGTATTTCAGTTGTGTTCAATCAATGAAATGGTACTTGAATGCGAGAGCTCCTAGTGGTCTACCGGGAAAATATACGAGTCAAATGGATAATTTTGTGTCAGGACGGCACGTTGGCCATGGTAGCTCAATGGGTTAGAGCGACTGGACGGAAACCAGGAGATCCATGGTTCAAATCCCGGCCATGACATTGAATTTTTCATGTTGATTATCAAAAACCTTAGCCTATATACGGCTAGTGTGGAGAAATGATTAATTTCCATAAATAAGAGTTAAATGATGAAGCCTGGGACTCATCTACTCACAATAGTAAGTCGCCACAAACGGTGTATCTCGTATGCGAGAGCCCTTAGGCTACCGAGGAAATATATGAGTCAAATGGAGAATTTAGTGTCAGAATGGCACGTTGGCCATGGTAGCTCAATGGGTTAGAGCGACTGGACGGAAACCAGGAGACCCGTGGTTCAAATTCCGGCCATGGCATTGAATTTTTCATGTTGACTCTATCTACAAACAGGAACTTATTTCTCAGCTCCTAAAAGGAAAAAGCTGAATGTAGAGTCTCACAAAGTTAAAAAAAAAAAAAAAAAAAAAGTAATTGGGTTAAATGAAGAATTGATTTTCCCAAGTGTTTGGGCTGCTCAAGTGGAGAAGAAATTGAATAATATTGTTGATAAAGATCTTTATTCTTGACCAATCAGAAATAATGATAAAGTGGAGGTTGCAGCTTATATAAATGAGAATAAAGCAGGAAATGAAGTTAGTTATAAAACCTATGTAATACTATCGTCAAATAAATTGATAAATCCAAAAGAGAAGGACATCAATAAAATTAATAATCATGACTACACAAACTCCACATAAAATTGTAGCTGTATGTACTTTGTACATCATGTGTTGTAATGCTAGTGGCCAAATGCTAAAAAAGAGGAGGTAATCAATTTTACATCACAACATTACATCATTATTTTTCTTATTACGGAAAGTTGGTTTAAAATAATACATACATTTAAAAGTAATCATTATAAAATAATAAGTTTTGATAGGAAAAATCAAGGCGATGAAGTGTTGATAGGATCCAAAGAATATTTAATTGTAAATTATTATTCAGTTAGAGAAAACAGACAATAACCTACAGGGAATCAAATTGGCAAATTATAACACTTATATATAAATTATATATATAATTACTTATTTTATAATTAGCAATATAATTATAATTAGCAATACAGAATATCCAACGAATTAAAAGTCCAAGTTGCAGGGAAGTAGCTTTGGTAGAATTAGGGAAGACAAGAAGAAATGGAATAATAATGGAAAGAATAAAATTTGGTATAGGTTTTTGGCCAACGCAGAAGAGGAAATTATGAAATTATGGATGAGACAGCAAAAAGGATTAGTGAACTCAAATAGTTGGTGGGCAGAGATAGGAATAATGAAAAAATTAGGTATGGAAGATATATGGAGATTAGAGGAAAGGAATACAAGCGATGTGGGTAAATTTGTAAAATGCAGAATAGAAGGTACAGAAAGAGAAGAAATATGGGTAAGTCTAGAAAATATGAAAGTGTTACAATTTTACAAGCAAATAAAAAGAAATTGGGGACGAGAAGCATACGTAGATCACTGCAACAGGCAAGAGAGAGAAGGGTTAGCTCTGATGAGAACAGGCACAACATTTCTAAGAGGGATAAGAGGTAGGCAAAAGGGAATTTGGGAATTGTATGGGGGGAAAAGAAAGCATAGAACACTATGCAACAAAATGCGAAGAGGTTGCAGTGTGGAGAGAAAAGGTTTGGGAGGAAACATGGGAGAAAGTAGAGAAGAGGATAGTAGCTATAAAAATGCTAACGGGCAGTGAGGAAAAGAAGGTAAGAGGTATTGGTAAGTTATTGCAGAAAGTAAAGGAAAACTGGGCCAGAAATGTAAAGAATATAAGAAAAGAAGATGAGGGGTAAGAACGGGGCTAATTAAGTAACAAGGAGGCATGGAGGTTAAGAGCTACCTGGCAGAGCAGAAGACCAGGTTGCCATGTAAGTCAAGGTAGCAACAAGGTAAAGACAAATAAATGTAGCCTAAAGTTGTAAATTGTAAAATTTTGTAATGTGCACAGTAAATCTAATCTAGTCCATTTAAAAATGGGAAAGAATAAATATTGGTCGTTGATAACTACATCATTGCTTTACGGAGATTCCTAGCCTATCAAGCTGAAGCAGTTAGTTTAGATCTAATCTCCTAAAAATGTCAATATTTTAATTTTGTTTCTTTAAGTTTATTGAGAAATGAATTAATTGGAAACTATTAAAATTTTATTAGAAAGGGAAGGAGATTAAAAAGAACAAGTGATGGTAAAATGGTGATTGAAAAGGTAGAAGCAAAGATAAATCAAATAGTCCATAATATTACCCATAATGTTATAATGTGTTTCAAATGGTAAAATGTTCGTACTTGAGCACTACTAGGTGAGCAACCAATCGGAGTCATGCGGTATTGTTGCATTGCATTCCCGCTGAGTGGTGTGTGACGACGACAAACTAATCAAACTCTAATAAATACTAATCGCGCTAAGACGAAAATTCAGATTTTGCAAAAATTGATCCCTGAGGAAGGCGAGAGTAATCTATTTAACATAACCGTGAAAACCCCATATGTTTACCTCAAAGTTTTCCTAATACAAATAAATAAAGTAGATACCATTATATTATAACAATGCATTGCAACGTAAGCACTGTCCAGAAAACCATTATTGGTTGGCATGTATTCGTGAACGTATATATGAAATTACTCAGAGCTGAAACGCAAACATTTGACATGACGTGATAAAAGAAATATGTACTTTGAATAAGCCAAGGTGTTTGTTAAATTCGATGAGAGGAAACGATACACTTCTTGCTAGTCTGACAGAACGTCTTGTCACATTATATATTTGTTTATGAATGGTTCGTAATCTCTATTTAATCTAGAGAGTTCAAAGCAGTATTATTCAGTTACTCTTCCATAAAAAAGTGTATCAGCTGGATCAATGAGACGCGATCCACCGTCTATCCCCCGCCCCCTTACTACTGCTAGAACAATGCAGTTGAGTTAATGTGGGCTCGAATTATGTTGTGAACAGAAATAATACTTTTAAACTGATTGACGTTGAAGGACTTATTCACTAAGAAATTGACAAGGAACACAACAAGACTGGGAAAACTGCGTGAGGCATCAGTTAAATTACAAGAAGACGATTTTTGGAAAGACATAGCACGTAACGAGATTTTGGAACATACCGTCTTAAATTTACAGTACTCAGACGTTGAAGACAATGACAATGATGAATTATCTCTTAACGTAAGTAACATTCACAGCTATACGGATGCGCCTCTGCTATTCTGGTTGGATAAGATAAATAATTCATTAACTATAATTAACTTTAAACTAAATATTTAAAACATTTGCGTAATATACAATATTCATTTTGCAATTGTGATTTCAACAACTGCATTATTATAAAATATTTGGTAAATTCAGTTTGCGTTCCCTTAGGTCACGAACATTTGCAAGTGTGCGAGAGAGAAGAAAATATAACAAGAGCAAGGATAACGAGGTGGCAACGCTGAAGACTACCGCATCTGATTCGCTACAGGCAAGAACTCTTCCCATTTGAAGCACATAATAATTCAGTATTTTAAGAAATATGGTTTGAATGTTAAATTATTTTAAAAATGATTTAAAGAAAAGATTATGACGATCGCCAAATATGTTCATGAATAAAATCAACTGACAGTTATACCTCAGACATGTGCGAGAAATGGATGAGATGGACAATCTCGTGCCGGAATGCGCTTTAGGGTTTCTTAACATGAGCTGGAAATCGGTCTCGGCGCCGGGTTGTTTCTTGCAGCCGCCAGCGGCATAGGTTTCTACACTGCTTCCAGCAGAACAGCGGTATCCCGACGCCGAGAACGGCAGATACAGTGCGCACCACACTCGCCCTTCGCCGACAGTTTCAGCCCACAAAAGGCTCAAAAGAAATGGCGATGAAAGTTAGACAGAGGGGCTGGATCTTATGAAAAATAAAGCAATCACCGTAACATTCACCTAGTGACCAAATAACTCGCGAGAAAAAGGTATTTAGTTTTTATGTTGGGCTTGAATGGTACACGTCTATTTTTTTAATTTACGTTCTCCAATTAAGTCATATCGGACAATGAATGGAAAGGGTGAAATAATGTTCAAATGAGCCCAAGGTCCGTAGAGGTTAAAGTTATCTGATATTCGTCTTTCAGAATAAGGGAAAATCCTGGAAAAACCTTATCCTGGCAACTCTCCGTGACCGAGATTCGAACTCGGGACCTCTTGAAAGTGAGGCAGAAGCCCTACCATCTACGCTACCAAGGCGGTCTACACGTATTCTAGAAAATGGGTTCTTTGAATGTTTGTAGCACTCGATGTGCATCCTGAATGCGCTTTTGTTCTATTGTTAAAAGATAATAGATTAGGAACATGATGATCAGAAGAGGCTGTAAGCAAAGAGAAGATCTGAGCTGAAGTTGAACATGAAAGGGGCTATATAAAAATGATCATAAGAAACACTGGTAACAAAGAAAAAAGGCAACAGAAACTCTAAAGAAATTTCTCAAGAGAAAGATCCCCCAATTAGTGGTCGGGGAGAAGAGATTATAAGGAAAAAAATGGAATGAGGGAGGGCTAAGAAAAGCTACGTTATTAGAAAAGCCAGCAGTAAAACTCTTTGACAGCATAATCAAAATAAGTTCAGATTTGATCAGCCTTTGTGCACTTTCACTGTGGGAAAGGATTTGGCAACTATGAAACTTTCACCACAAAGAAAGAAGAAAGGAGTTCTTATTACATCGGAATGAGTGAATGTGTCAACTGAATAGAGATGTGGATGAACCTCACTTGAACTGCATAAATAAGTTCTCAAGTATACGTATTAACACTTATCCAACACTTATTGGAAAGTTGTATTTTAATAATAGAAATTAATACTTTAAGGGAATGCAGCACCGAAATTGGCTAAAAATATAGGAGAAAATCAGTTTTTTTGTTTTTGTGCTAATAAAACACTTTGAACCTTAAAGTATCATAATCCAACTATATTTATGAGTTTCAGGCATTTAAATACCCTCACTTGACAATCAAAATGCCAGTGCACACGTGCAAGCGGCCCTTGGATTCACAGAATTCTGTCATTTGACTTCGACTGAATCTACTGAATTAATACATTTGAAATTAGCGGGCAAAGTTTGTGGTGGAATTTTGTGTGTTGGTATGATGGTTATTTCTTACAATATGTGGCACCATGGAAACAAAACATTGGCTACAAACATTGAAAGCAAATAAAAATGTTTATATTTTTGCTTTTGTATGAGTTACTAGCTTGGTCGTGTTTTTCTCGTGTTTCTCGTTAAACTACTTACTGTTTATATATAATTGATGAGCTTTAATGTGCCATTTAACATTTATATAGGTATTTTATACATCAAAACGTGCATATAACTGTTATATAGGTTATAGTTAGAACATTCTTTGAAACAACTGAACCTCTGTTGACTGTATACATAGTTAGGATCATGAATAGGCTAAACGATACATGGGAAGAAACACCTAAACATAACATAACAATGGGAACATACTTGAGGCCTGATGTGGTAAGGAAACTAATGCCCGTGTACCAAAGGCTGGCATCAGATGAAATCCTAAGGAGATGTAAATTGGGTAAGACACAAAATGCAAATGAAGGTTTACATAACATGATATGGCATAATTGCCCAAAAGAAATGTTTGTTTCAAAGAAGAGGCCTCAGGTTGCTGTGACATCAACCATCAGTGAATTCAATTTTGGTTGTTCTGCCTCACTCAAGCTGCAGTCAGACATAATGGACACAGATTTCACCAGCATCTCTAAAAATTAGCCAAGGGAAGGACCAATTACGCTTATTTCATTTAGCAATTTCTGCGAAGATAACTTCTGAAACACCCAGAAGGAAACTGATATTGAAGAACACTGCTTCAGCAGAGAGAACCCTATCTGAAGGGTTTTAGTCTACTTCAAGGCATGTAGCTGAGAAGGAAAATGTTTCGGATTTTAAAATTTGATTCACTTAGTTATAGTTTTTTCAACATTTTTTGTCATGCAAAATGTTCCACACGTTGCAGTTTTGATTCAGTCCCTCTAAAATTTTCAACATATGTCCTTAGAAAGAAAACAAAGATTACTGTCATATGAATTTTTAATATTAATTATATTTTTAAAATGGATATAAAAATCAAAGGTTTAATCATTTTTTGGATTTTTTTTTTGTTTGCTCCATACCTAATTTTTTCCCCTCTGTAACTATAAGCAGTATAAGGAATTCATAAAATAGATCTTTTCATAACTATCTGAAAATTTTTAGAAATAGAGAAATTAAAATTTTTAAAATTTTCATTACGTGGAGTGGTTTGAATTTTGCCCAAATTTTGAAATTTACAAATTAATTACTCAAAAAGTATAGAAGATATAAAAACCAAATTTTGAATTCTGTGTTCACTATGCATCAGAACTAAGTGGTAAAAATGTCAGCAAGATTGGTTGAAAATTGCTGGATTTGGGGTTTTTGGTGCTGCATCCCCTTAATAGTAATTGTATTGTATTTATTTCATTCTTTGGAACATAATACATATGCTATATGACACGTCAGTTCAAGATACAAAGATAAATATAAAAAGTTACATAAGACTAAAAACTGTACAGATACAGGATCCAACAAAAGTCTAAGGTAGAAAAAGCAAATAAATATTGTCAATAGATTGTCGGTTACAATTTCTGACATAGTCAATTTTTCATCATTAATACTACTTGTACATAGTCAATTCTACAACATTATAATCTAATTTATAGAGTCAATTACAGCATTAGAAACTAATTCTAAACATGATCCCTTAATCAGCTTAATGAATTTATCACTTTCAAGTGTAATTAAAGCTGCAATGTCATAATTAATTTAAGTTATATAAACATTTATTTATGAGGAAAGCCTTTAACTTCCATTTAAACTGCTGTTTTGAGATGCTAGCTATCAGATGGCAGTTTAATGTAAAGCTTAATTCCTAGTATATGTACATCCTTATGAGAGACAGTTTTAATTACACTATCTCTATAGTAATTCATATTTGTTCTGGTGTTATGTTCATGTACCTGATTGTTTTTAACTAGATTACACTTGTCCACAATAAACATTATAGCTGTATAAGCATACAGAGAGTAGATGGTGATAATTTTTTTATTTATAAAGGTATCCCTGCAAGATTCTCTTGCTTTTAGATTTTACATGACTCTAACACACTTTTTCTGGTAAATAAGCAGTATATCCATGTGTGTTTTGGCTGCTGAACCCAATATTTCTATTCTATAGGTTAGATATGGATAGATACATCCATAGTATATTAATTTTAGGATATTTGTATTGTTGTACTTGCTAAAATATCTTAAGAGGTATAATGATTTACTAATTTTTACGCATGTGTTTTCAATATGATCAGCCCAAGTTAGTCGATTATCTAACACAATACCCCAAAACTTATGTGTTTTCACTTCTGACACAATGTCACTCTGTAATTTTAGATTTATATTACAATCATATTTTTTTAGCAAGTTGAAGTGCATCATATTGGTCTTTTGCATATTACATTGTAGTTTGACAGATTGAAAATAGTTCAGCAATTCAAAGGTAGTGCTGTTTAGAGTGATGTTCAGCCCTTCTATTGATTTATTCCAGCATATGGCTGTTGTATCATCTGCATAGGTTACAACAGTAGTCTTTGGTGGGATTTTTATGTCATTAATATATAAAGTAAATAATAATGGACCCAATAGAGAGCCTTGTGATACGCCAAATTTAACAGTATCCAATTCTGATTTTACCTGTTTTATGTATTTCCCTTTTTTATGTGCTATCTCTGTTAAATGTTTTCTGCCCACCAGGTAGGAGTGAATTAGATCAAGGTGAAGGCCCCTTATGCCGTAGCTCTCAAGTTTGCTAATTAAAATATGGCGGTCAACACTGTCGAACGCTTTAGACAAATCAAAAAATAAGGTGCTAACCTTCTAATTGCTTTCCAGTTTCCCAATTATTTCATGTATGCATTGATTAATGGCTGAAATCATAGATCGGCCTTTCCTAAAGCCATGTTGAAGGTTTTTAGTACATTATATTTGCTTAAATATTTGTCTAACCTATAAAGTAAACCTTTAATATTAAGCATTAATAAAATTTCATTTTAACAATTTTATGAATAAAATAAGATCATTAGGTCTACATTTCAAGTATAATATTTATTGTAGTTTGAATATTTATTAATAAAATGTATGCAAGTCTGACTACAACTCTTACTTATTCAGTAATTAACAAATATTTTCTTATATGTTCACATTTTACTGGCAATACATTCACCAACGTAGATTTATGAAAGGAACAACATATTTCTTCCATAGTTATAAACATTTACATTAGTAACTATTATATCTCTCGCAAAAGTTGAAGGCATATGAAGGCTGACCAATGCTCAAACGGAGCGCTGTTGCTAAGCGTAGTGCGTGTACCGGCAGAGGTTCTGTACATAAGAGTAGTTTTACCCGCCAGCAAACGTTCTGCCTATTTTTACCGTAATTAAACAATACATTGAATATTCATAAAACCTTAAGATCTTACCTTGATACAGGTCACAGCAGTGGATAAGCAAGCACGGTTTCCAATCCAGTAACTCGCTTTCTAACTTTGTGAACCTTTCCCGGAGATTGAAACACAGGTACGCTCCTTTTTAATAAGGATGAAGCTCTTCACTACAAATTTGCGATACTATGTGTACACTACCTACACCATAAGCTTCCACATTTAATTTATAAAAAAATCTACAGTTGTCCTATATTCTGAAATGGAGAGCTTTCGTAAAAAACTTGTTCATATAAATATAATTTTTCTCCCCTGAGAATGAATCACTTATGTTTCTTGATCGAAAAATCACTTGTCTTAGCTTTGAACCTGATATTGCATACATGGACATATTAAGTAAGCATGGCCATCTGTAATTCAACGTCAGTTAATAACCAAGCAGGCCATATAGATGATGCAACAAATACTTAGGTTTATTGAAATCCCAAATTGTGACGTAGGACCAATCAGAATTCAATATTGCGGTGGCTTAGCAACAGAAACAAAAAGGAAACAATGTATTTATTCTTAAATTTTTTCTTCTGGCTTTAACTATCGAAGAGGGTAGGCCTGCTTTCGGTAAAAGACTTCTTTTAACTACGAGAAGTTATTGGAGTTCATCATTTATGAACGTTTATTAAACGTTTAAAATATACATCGAATACGCGACGCTACGATAAATAATTTAAGTAAAAAACCGTTGCATCATTTATAAATAAAAGGAGAAAATTAAAATATACTCTAAGGCTATATACATCAGTGGAAAAAGTCGCATATAAAGAAGAAAATGATGTCGAGAAATATAATTATTTTATTCCATAGTTGCCCAAAAGTGAAATCCCTTTTGTATCGATACCACGCCTGAGAAGTTTCACATCTCATCACTCGCCGCAGCTGCCGGAGAGAGGATTTATAGAAATCTTCGAGAACTTCATCTTCACGACTTTTAGACGAAAGGTTCATCACTTCTACATCAAGGTAAGGTTTGGCTTCTACAAGCATCGCCACACCGAGGGAGCGCGAAACTTTTGCGTAGACCTCACGAAGGGGCGAATCCTACTTCAGATATGTCACCGCATCGTGTGATATAAATCCAATCCACAAGGAGGGGAACCGCTCCAGTTTCGAGGGACATGTTCACGCACTCGAATCACAAACACTGGAGAAAAGATGATTTAATATAATATTAACAATGTTTCAGCCCTAGTTCAATACACGACTTAACGATGTCATTTAATTTAACAAAACGACACCTCTACTCTAAAATCGAACTGAAAATTAATTCTATTTCAAACTGCGAGACTTATGTTTTAATAGTAGGTGCATTATTTATTTTATGCTTGAGATAAATGTTATGAGGAAAGAATGGTGTTTTTCAGGCTTACCTGTGTTGAATATATGGATATTGGGTAACCATTACCATGTAAAGATAAAACGTGTATCGCTCGTGTTCTAAGTATCATAGAGACAGGCTTTTTGTACGGTCATAATCAGAAAGTAAAACTCTGTTTTATTATAATATTGGTATCTGTATTTTTCAAATATTTATCCGTAACATTTATCCATAACCACGTAAAGATAAAACGTGCATCGCTAGTGTTCTAAGTATCGTAGAGACAGGAGTTTTGTACGGTCATGATCAGAAATTAAATCTTATTATAAGATTGGCATCTGTAATTTTCAAATATATATCCGTAACATTTAACCATAACCATGTGAGGATAAAACGTGCATCGCTCCTGTTCTAAGTATCGTAGAGAGAGGAGTTTTGTACGGTTATGATCAGGAAATAAAATTCTTTCTTATTATAAGATTGGCATCTGTAATTTTTCATATATTTATCCGTAACATTTAACCATAACAATGTGAGGATAAAACGTGCATCGCTCGTGTTCTAAGTATCGTAGAGACAGGACTTTTGTACGGTCTTTATCAGAGAATACAATTTTCTTATTATAATATTGACATCTGTGATTTACAAACATTTATCAGAATGTAATTAACATAATGTTTTCAGTTCAGGCTCGAGATGCGTGTACCACACTCGGCAGCGCTGATAGGAGGGGCAAGCAATTGGCTGGAGTCTGCAGTACGGCGCGCCTCCATATACCTTGAACTTTTGCGAAGATTATGGATCTACTAGTAATAAATATAGAGGATAGCCTTAATTAGTGTGAATCTAGCATTGAATTAATAGCCATAAGTTGTTATTCAAGCTATAGCAATAATTAAATTGACTAGGCAACATCGATTCTCTTATAGTAGGTATTAGCCAACACACCTGAAGTCAGTCTTGGTCTAAATAGTCCTATTTTACAGAAAATAAAATTACAACTACTTTCCCTAATTTATCATAGTTTAATTAAAAAGGAGTAAGCCTTCTTAATATTTAGGGTAAGCGTTGTATGCTACTAGTGAATTAGACTTTGGATAGATAGTCAAAATGAAATATCCAATGCCATGGCGGGGCTTGAACCACGGATCTCCTTGTTTCTGATCAGTCACTCTTACCGATTGAGATACCATGGCCAACGTGCCGTCATGACACTAAACTCTCCATTTGACTTATATTTCCCGGTAAACCTCTAGGAGTTCTCGTATCCAAGATGCACCGTTTGTGGTGACTTAATATTGTAAGTACTTGAGTCCCAGGTTTCATCATTAAAACCTTATTAGTTAAGTTAATTGATGGTAATTAATAATTACTACTTATTTACCCATGGTAGCTCAATGTGTAGGAGCGACTGGAGGGAAACCACGTGGTTCAAATCCCGGCCATAGCATCGAATTTTTTATGTTGACTCTATCCAAAACTTTAGCCTATATATGGCTAGTGGGTAGGAATTATTAAAGTTCTTCAATTATTTAAGTTAATTGATGCCAGAAACAAGGAATGCTTCGGAAATGGTTATTTATACGAAGAAAAATAGCTTCACAAAGTTTGGATATAACGAAGCCTATATTTCTTATTTATAATAAGATTTGTTACCTCTTAGGGTTCTCCAGGGATGCAAAACTCATTCATAAGGAAGAGACTTCAGAGGTTGTTCTCAGAAAGTTCAAGTTATAGATTACATTTTTCATAAAAGTATCTGAGGGGTATGTTGTTTTAAAGAAAATCCTTGGAGCTATTTTTTTTTTCAGAAAATAATTTCAGAAAAAATGTCCATGGAAAGTGTGGTCTGATGTGGGGCATTTTTCTGCAGCATCCTTCTAACAATGCGGCCTCAGCATCTTGAGGAAATTGAGGAGCTACGCTAGGTAGCGAACCCTAGTATAGAAAGCCAACTATGCGGATGGGGATGCCGAGATGCCGACCACATCTCCTCCCCGCATCGGCAGGCTCTGGATCGTTTGGGGGCTGTTACCCATGGGTTTAATTTTTATCTCGATTAAATTGAGATAGAGAAATAAAAGCTTCTAAGAGCAGTTTGCCGAAGAGAAGACTAGAAATTCTTCTTAAAAAAAACCCACATCCTGAGGCTATTTCCAGAAGTTCAATATATACATCTTTTTGTATTTATTTAAAGTCACCTAACTGCATTATCTTATAGCCACTTTGAAAAAATTAACATTTATAAACTTTGATACAAGTTATACAACAATATATATGTAACATACAGTGGATTTTACAATATTGTCATCTAATTATCGGAAGGCCCGACCAGCTAGCTGCCGGGTCGGCGACAGGAGGCATTCAGCCAACGCCTACCCATTTATCTTGTAGCGCTAACGAGGGGCATGGTTGGAAAAGCATCACTAGCCAGTATGACGTGACACGACTTTTAAGACTGAAAGACAAGTATTTTTGCAAGGTATGTGTGCTGGTTTTAAAAAATCCCTGTGGAAAAGGCCGAAGGCCTTTTATTATGAACTTATTCCAGTTTAATTGCTCATTCATTCAGTTTAAACTTGCTCAGTTTCATTATAAACTACATTATTTTTGCATGCCTTCATATTCTTATTTATATGATTTTATCTAACTTCCCGGCAATTGTTATGACGTTAACTGCAGGTTTAAATGTGACGGGAAGGCACTGCCTATGGCCTATGACGCGAAAGCAGTGGCCAATTAGGGTGAGGGGAAGGTAGTTGCACGCGGAGTGATACATCAATTCAATTCAATTCTAGGCTGGCAGGTTGTTTGGAACAGCCCGAAGGGTGGTCAAATCGTGTACCTGCTCTGGAAAGAGCTTTCCTACGTAGTGTCGGGATGTGGATGTTGTAGGATGACGGGTGAAAATTAAGTGGGTGTAGAGAAGGGTGGTAGCTTGTTGCTCCTCGAGGAATGATGAACCGGGTGCTGCAGTCAGCGTGCACCCCTGGTGGATTTGTTAATAAACTTGGAAGAAGATAAGTAGAGTTTTGAGTTTTGCAGAATAACTATTGGATAGCTGTAATTTAGTTTAGGCAGGAATGGCGATCATGTGGCTACCAGTAATCACCGCAAGACATGCGGGGTAACCGGTATCGCTTTAAGCGACGCTCACGAGGTACATAGTCCCCAAGGGATCTGACCAGGTCGCTCTGGTGGTGAGGCAAACTCTTGAAGAATTTAGTGGCCCGGCGTTTAATTTCATCCTCCACATAGCGGAGGGATGAAGCCTCGTGAAGTAGTCTCACGGGGAAACTTGAGCATACAGAATAAATAATCCGAAGACGTTTATTCTGTGCACGTTGGAGCGGTACCAGGTTTGAGCCTGCGGCCATACCCCAGACTTCGCACGCATAGAGCATGACAGGGAGGACCAGAGCCATAAAGAGGCGCAACTTTAGGGAAACAGACATCGCAGACCTAAGCACAGGGTATAGTGATGCCACTTCTCCCACCTGATCCCTTGCCCAAAGTAGGTGAATGTGGGGAAGTTGGCGGGAAAGCGGCGCTTGGTGAACAGTGTCGCTTGGCTTTTCTCCGTGTCAATGGACAATCGGAGTGATACATGTCAGCGGGGCAAGATTATATGAAATAGAGAGTAGAGATATTGTCAGCAGGCATTATTTTGCTGCTGCGGACCGTGCGTAGGTGAACGCCGAGAGAGAGGGAGAGAAGCGGGGAAAGAAAGAGACAGAGCTACGCGAACGCTTACTGAAAGAGAGAAAGCAGACAGATGACTGGAAGTTTCGTCTTTTCTGTTTTCGTCTCGATTGTTACCGAGCGTTCCACTAATTTCTAGAAACAATGACTGGAGGTTTAAAAGTGCTATGGATGGATGAGTGAGTTAGTTGCCAGTTGCGAACTGTTGATTATGTGCAGCTGTGTGGTGGATCTTTGAAGTATGCCGCAGTCGAATTCTTTCGTTTATTTACATGTGGCAGTCGACCTTGAAGACTACTGTTTAATGACATCATTTTCAGAGCCTGTAAGGGGTGTACAAAACGTTTTTCTATTGAAATAAAGAGCATTTTCAATTTCAAACAAGGCTTTTAATTTTACGAACCAACAAATGCACAATATGTTTTGGAGAAAATAAGAATGTTGTAATAATTTCCCATCTAAAGTATAGCTTATGATGGGAGGATTTTATTAAAGGCTTTTATTAGGTTTGGGGCAAAGTTTTAATCCTGGAACTTTTGTTGGAATACAATAACTCTTCTCCCTGTTTTACGTGGTAGATAAAGTAGAAAGAACATTAACTATGTGATATTCTACATTTATGTTTTACAACTCTTTGCTGTTTAAAGGATCGCTATTTTAATATAGAAAGAACATGGGGAGTGGAGGGGATCAGTACACGAGTGGGACTGATATTTAACACTTATCGTTGAGCGGACCTAATTAACATGACTCACCACAGAGTGCCAATTGAAATATCGAATTGCTGGTAATATTGGCATCCAGCACTTCATGCTAATCGCCGATAATTGGCAGTAATTAGCGCGAAGTCTTTACACTAAAGGCGAACTGAAATATTTAATGGATGGTATAATTGTCATATAGCATTAATTGTTTGACGGAGAAAATTTAAGGTATGTCAAAATGCCACATCTTTCTAATGATGATTAACCACCCATTCTCCAGTAAGCTATCTTCTACATCTTATATACAGGGTGTTCATTTTTATTCGTTATTTCCCGCCCTCCTATTGAGCAAGAATGACGCCATAGTTGACTGGTGAGTCTATCTTGAAATCAAAGTGTCCTCTACGGAGAAGAAGCGGTAATGTTTGCGGAACAGTAAGTAAATAACATAGCTCTTAGTGTGGTTGCGCTCTTAACTAATACAACCAGCTTCCCCTGTATATGACCACAGAGCACCGCGTCTTCATGGTTTAATACTACTTTCGTACCGGCATTAAAATTGGTGCAACATATAAATCTAGCTTAAACCACTGCATAGAGGAGTTTATGCAAAGTTATCCGGCATTCAGAGAAGTCCCTTGGAGGGTAATGTTGTCAAAAGTGTCCAGATACCGTCAAATTGACATACTTTTGTTTGCAGAATAAACGTCTTACGTTTTATCAGTATACGATATAAATTTTTGTCACTATCACGCTTAATTAAAATGTTCATAAATGTTGGTATCCTTATTTATTTATTATCCAATTTTTGATTCCTATTTTACCCAAAGGTATATTAGGAATATAGTTTTACAAATTTATGAATATAATTCAATTTACAAAAACATAACAAATTTGATATCAAGCGGACAAACAGTAAACATCAAGATGAATAATTAGGTTAAGAAATATTGATAAGTTTTGTAATTAATCAGAATATGTGTAAGTGGTTTTGAGAAAGTGTAACCTAAGGATTGAAGCAATAATTCAAGTTCGTATCTTCCAAAACAGAAAAACGGACAATCAAATAAAATGTGAGTGACATCTTGAAGATGATTTCCACAAATACAATCACATGTGGATTTGATTTTGAATCGAAATAAGTAAGCTGAAAATTTGCCATGTTAGTTAAGAATTGAGTGAGAACATAGGATTATCGAATTTACATTTATGTCTGTCAGAAACTGTTGGGAAATATAGTCAAAGCACCACAATCACTTTTTAACCAATATTCATTCTAGTCGTTGATGATAATCTCCTTTAATGTTTTCCTCACATAAGAAATAGGGCATAGAGTGTATGTCTCTGGAAGATCTGAAGTCGCAGCTCTCTTTGCTAGCTCATCTGCACGTTCATTTCCGGCAATCCCTACGTGTCCTCTGACCCATTTAATAAACAGATGAGAACTACATAATAATTGACTTCTTATTTCAGCTGCAATAGCACTTCTGTTTTTGGTATCTTTCAAAACTGCAATTGCTGCTTGTGAGTCACTGTAAAGGTGAGCGGTACATTATAAGTTGTTGCACTATTTCACTGCTTCACGGATTGCTAATAATTCAGCTTGAAAAACTGAACACTCCTTGGCAAGTCTGAACATGGAAGAATGGCATTCTATGGAGCGAGAGAATACCACAAACGCACATCCTACTTTAGCATTTTACTAAGCCCTTCAGCTATCCGAGAGCCATCTGTGTAAATGGAGTACTGGTGGTATTGTGCTGCACAATCTTCAAGAAGATTTTGCCAGTCAGCAGAATTTAAGGGTACTGGGAGGTCGAAAGGTTTCAAAAAATCCATTTTTTGTTTTTAATGTTAAAAAATTACATAATTTTTCAGTTTTAAAGGTCAGCTGGTATTAAAGCCCTTTAACTCGTCAATTTAAAGATGGCGGCGTAGTGATACGCCCACTTCCTAAAAATGGTGTTTAATCTTTGATCGTGATTTCCCAAAAACCTGATTTTTCATAATTTAGGTGCAGGTTTCTCAAAATCTATAAAAGATGCTGACACAAAATTTGTAATGGTTATTTTTCAATTTTCCTTGAACACATTCAGCTAACATTTGTATTCATGTGATTTATAAAATGGATGAAAACAAATATTCTGTCCTTAAAAAATATTTGTTTTACTCAAAACTGATTAATTTTTCATGTACATAGTATAAAATATATATTATTTTCATTTAGCCGATATTATAAAACTGTATCTTAGGTTATTTAGGATAAAACCTGGTGCATGTAGCTTTAAATTCCTACAAGTAAAGTGCACCTGAAATATAGGGTGCAATATTTTTTTCAGGACACAGGATGTGATTTATGCCCCTTTTGCATGGACCTAAGTGAACGTAATTTAAATATTATACAGTAGTTAAAGGCACACATCCTTATATATTAATCATACCGAATTTCAAATTCTGATAATGTTTAGTTTTCTATATATTCAAATTTTAATATTGGTAAAACTTAGCCTGGGTAAAAATAACTCCCCAGTGTCCTTAAGTGTACGTCGCGTTTACAGGCGTCAAAAAACTATCGTCTTTACATATTAATGCACCACAAAAAGGACAAAAATTATTGTTTATCAGAAAATTTTAAATTGATTAATGTAATTACAACTGTGTTGTACTTAAACTTCGGCGAAAATTGCGGAATACATAAGTAACTAATCCGAATTTGTCTTATTTATATAGAGTAGCTCAGACAAATTTTACTGGCGGTACGAAGTTCACTGGGTAAACTAGTTTAAGGTAATTATTTTAATTTTTCAGGATATGCGAGTAGTACATTCCCAGTTGACTGGTGAACGCTTGAAGCTAAATTAATATTATGCCTAATTTTTTATTGATCTTGGTTAAAAAAAAAGAAAAAAAAAAACACGGAATGAAAATCTAATAATGATCCATTGCCAAAGCTACAAGCCCCATTAAATTTTAACACGGCTCAACAAAATATTCATACTTTAATTTTATTAATTGCCCCATAATTTTTGTATCAACGCATCACCTGTGCGCCTCGGTAGCGTAGATGGTAGCATGTCTGCCTTATGTGCAAGAGGTCTCGATTTCGAATCTCGGTCAGGGTGAGTTACCTGGATAAGGTTTATTCCGGGAAATGAAGTGTGTAGCGTTTAACGCCCGCTTTTACTACATACGGCACCGCAGGCGATGACGCTGATGATACATGAGATGAAGATGGAGCACCGATGAAATGAGATGGCGGGGGAAGGCGGAGATCCCGGAGAAAACCCGCCCCAGCGCCGTGTTGTCCACCACAAATTTCACTTTGCGGTCGCCTGGGGTCGGACCCGGGCCGCCTTGGTGAGAGCCAAGCGGTTTAACCACTGAGCCACGGCGCGGCCCGTTTATTCCGGGGTTTTCCCTTATTGTGAATGACGAATATCGGGTAACTCAAAGCTCCATGGACCCCGGACGCATTGAGCATCATTTTACCCATTCCATTAATCGTCCGATATGACTAAATCTTGGACGACGTAAATTAAAAAAATGTAATATCCTGCTTTTGACTTGACTGCACGATTGCATTTTCTTGAGCTATTTTTGCAGGACGTAAATTAAAAAAAAATATAATTGCCTGCTTTTGACTCGACTCCACGACTGCATTTTCTTGAAATATTGTTGGAGGACGTAAATTAAGAAAAACAAGATCTAACTGCCTGCCTTTGACTCTACTGCATTTTCTTGAACTATTGTAAACTTTCTTTGATAATAGAATAATATCAAAAGGTCTGCGGCCTCCCAGATCCCCTGACCTAACCTCAGCGGATATGGGGGTATCTAAAAATAGAGTGTACAAGGATAGGCCACGAACAATTGATGTTCTCAAGGAATCCATTCGACCTGAAGTAACATTGGCAGGGATACTCTCCGTAAAACTTTAGAGAATATGGTGAGACGAGTGAAAACATGTATAGGTGCTGGTGGAGGACACTTCCAACATTTTCTCTGAGATGTAAATAGTGTAATGTAATCTCCCAATTGTGTATTATATTCTCCCAAAGCTTCACATCCGTCCTGTTATTGGTTCAGAAGTTATGGTTTATTGAAATGGTTCAAGTTTATATGAATCGCACTGTATTCAGCAGAAAAAATATATTATAAGAGTGGAAGAACAGAAAATTAAAAAAAAAAAAAAATAGTAAAACTGCCAGAACTATAAATGTCACCTAAGGTCTAGGTGTAACACTGTTATATGTAACAGGTGCGAAACAAAATATTGAAATATTTTCGAGCAACTAAACCGATTTATTTCCCTGTCGGATTGGAATTATAAAAGATTTTCAGCGTTCGGTTTCCATGGCGATATCGATACATTTAATTTACCGTACTCACTTAAGTTGAGCTCTTGAAAACTTCTTGAGCGGCTGACAAATGAATGCAGGTCTCGAGAGTTTGTCATGGTATAATGAGGTCGCTAATTGGCTGAGTGTCTTCATAACCACCCTCAATTACTAACTTCCCCTCTAAAGTATTTTGTATTTAAATGCTTCAAGACTTGTTGCTGCAAAGGGGTCACCGGCAGCATTCCAATTCCCGGATCCCTTTGATAATTTCTTTTGAAGGCATGCCTTGCTGGCTCTCAATAAAGCACTGATTGCTTCTCAATGGGACAAACACGAGTCATAATTTTATAACTTCTAATTATTCATAAACGTGCTTCCAACAGGCAGATCGACTGCGATCAAGTACAACTTAAATAACACGCTAGACAACACCCTACCCTTTTTGAACCTCAAGATAACTAGAAATCGTCATGGTGTAGATTTTGGAATATACAGGAAGCCCACACACATAGATAATTACATAAAGAAAAATGAATACAACCCAGTTTCACATCAACTAGCTGCCTTTAGAAGCCTAATTCACCGGCTATACAACATCCTACTGAGTAAGGAGGAATTTTTGAAAGAACAACAACACATAAAAGACATAGCGTTATTAAATGGATTCAACCCAGCCATCATAAGGAACATGATGAAGAGAAAAGAAAAACTGAAGATAATATCAAAAAATGCCACTCTCACACCACTTAAAAACACAAATTGGCATTATAGAAAATTCACCTACCATCCATGGGCTTTTAGAAAATTTGAACGAATCTTCAAAAGACTAAACTTAAAACTAGCACCCCAAAACAAATTCTGTCAGAGGAACCTGCTAAATAAACCACTGAAAAATACAATCCCCAACAATTTGAAATCAGGAATTTATCAGATTAATTGTGAAACCCGTGAAAAAAGCTACATAGGAAAAACTAAGAGAAACTTGTTAACCAGGCAAAAAGAACACCAGAGGAACATTAAGTTGAAACAAACAGAAAAATCTGCAGTTTCACACCATTTTTGGACAGAAAACCACAACATTGGTCACAACATTAAACTGTTAAAATCTTTAAGTACACCCATAGAATTGGATATCTGGGAAAAAAATTCATAAACAAAAACCGTGATAAAGTTATAAATTTTGAAATCCCGGCATTAAATGAAGTATTAAAACTTAGTGCCCCTAACACCAGATAGCAGAGTGTTCGGAGCTCCGTAGTAGCGGAAGAAGAGGAAGGTTCATTTAGTCACCAATTAGCTGAGGATGAGATCGAATGATCTTGAAAACGTTTCAATTATACAACAAGTAAGTGAAGTTTGAGTGTAAACATAGTGACTCATAAATCAAACTCAAATAGGATTATATGTTCATAAGAAATATTACATTGCTCTGCAGCAAAAATGATATTTTCCAATGTTAGAGTGTTCCTAAATAGAGTTTTTGCCATGAATTCAATGATGCAATCCATTTGTTTCTATCACGTCAGGTTTTTTAGGAAATACAGAATTCGTATTTCATAAAATCTGACAGTAGTGCATGGGAAGATTCCATTTTTTAAGTACACCTCCATTGTATTGTGAGTATTTTAAGTACATATGTAGTATTTGTAACAGAATGACCCTAGGTAAGCTGAAAGCAGGTATTTTACAGCACCACAGATCAGAAAATTAATGTATGACCTCAATTTTGAAAATAAAATGAACCAAACAGAAAAGCGTGCCTCGCAGAGCTACAAAGATGAAAACTACTTAGGTAACCTCAGGAAAACAATTGATTAAACGCTGTTCTTGCAATGGACGCAATGTTTTGCGTCCGGAGGGCTCCCAAAAGCTAGATCACAGAGGATGCGTAACTCTCGGCCGAACATTAAGCTTGCTGGCGTCATCCCAGTGGTATCGTGTGTAGACGAGCGGTAGGCCAACAAGAACAGTGGCACCTTGACGTCCCAGTCTCGCTGACGTCTGGCCAGGACCTTCTTCACCTGCTCTTCTAAGGTCTTGATGTATCTCTCCACCATGCCGTCCGACTGTGGATGTAGGGGTGTGGTGCGGGTCTTGTTCATCCCAGCCTTTCTAGTGCCTCCTGGTGCCATGGTCGCTGTGGAGCTCTAACGTGAAGCAAATAACGTTTATGGGTGACACACAATTCCACGTTGTGGACGCCAATTTGAAGCAACAATATATGTGGCGAACAAAGTTCAACTTGACAATACAGTTTGAAGCACTTTTGTTTAGCTCAGGGTAGAACAATGAGGTTTCTCACAGGGTATGCGTGGATGTGTGTGAGAAGGATATTTAATGACACTGGAATGCCCGTTTCCAACTTATTTCTTTACTGTTTCTTTTTTTAGAACATCGAAATTGAAGTTGCTGACCAAGGGTTACCAATATCCCTGTTTAGAGTTACTGACGGCAGAATGTTTATTACTCGATAAACTTTATTCGTTCCTCACGTATATATGAACCGAAAAATATCCAAGACAGAACAACAGGACTGCCCTACTCGCCCTCTCGACTAGGACCACTCTAATCGGCTCCACGCCGAAGACTCTTCTAATGGCTTCCTAGCCACGAACTGCTCTAGTCGGCTACACGCCGAAGACTCTTCTAATGGCTTCCTAGCCACGAACTGCTCTAATCGGCTCCACGCCGAAGACTCTTGTCCACAGCTGCGCGTGTGTGTGTATATGTAACTTTCACTTTCTGGAGAGCCTCTTTTCAACCAAAGATCCCTTTGTGGCTGTTTTGTCGCCATTATGAATGGTTCGAAGAATAACCTAGCCAACAAGTCAAGTGAGCCCCTTTAGAAAACTGCTAAGGACACTGTTTCTTACATTGTTTTTGTTGTAACAACTTTTCCCCACAATGCTATTCGACTTAACTGGCCTTGCACGTGTTCTAATAAAGAACCAATATTCCTTTGACATCCATCATGATTCTTTACTTATGGCAAACCTTAATTTCGGTATCAAACGGCACCCCAAATCGACAGAACACTTGCTCCACGAGGCAGTCCGTGATGGTCTTCGCCTCCAGGTTCAGAATGGCATATACCTCCGGCCACTTGGTGAAGTAGTCCAGGACCATCATCAGGTACTTATTGCCTCGCTCGGACACTAGGAATGGTCCAGCTATGTCGACCGCGATCCTTTCGAATGACACTCCGAAGTTGTACTGCTGCATGCGACCCCGGCTCCTAGTCTAGGGACCGCGACACAGATCAGAAAATTAATGCATGACCTCAATTTTGAAAATAAAATGAACCAAACAGAAAAACATGCCTGGAGGAGCTACAAAGATGTAAACCACTTCTTAGGAAACCTAAGGAAAACGAATGATTACACGTTGTTCTTGCAATGGAAACGTTGCCATTTGAAGTATCCAAAAACAGTCCTAATTCTCGTCACTGCCACTAGAATTGTATGGACTGTACAGTTGAGCCCGTACCTTCCCCCTACGACTGCACAAGCAGAAAAACAATCCCAAGTGACGTAAGTATCCTCTCCCAGTCAGAAGGAACACAGGAAAAAGGGTTTAAGGTGTGGTCTTTTCCTCCCCCGCTGCGTCTGCTGCTACTCTGTCTCGGGTATCAACCACTCTGGATGTGACTTGAGCAGCCTGGATCCCGGTGATCTGGTCGCCTAGTAGATTGCTCTATGAGTTGACTATTCTTTGCCCTGGCTAGTCATTAGAGCTGAGACCACGCTATCTACAGGGTATGCGTGAGATAGGTTGACGAAATAAAAACAACACAGTTCATACTATCAGCTTTACTATTCAGTTCGTTTCGTGCTTCAAGTTCACCAGGAGTTGCCGCCGCGTTCAGATCGAATTACTCTAGATTTCCACTGTCACGTTAAAACTATACTGAATTGCTGAAATCTATCACGATGGAAAAAATTACTAACACTGTTTGGAAAGTATACTTCGCCGCTTAATTAACTGCTGGGAGACCTTGTTCACTTAATAAGATTCTCATTACTGATTGTACTTCTCGGCGTAATCCGACGTTTGTGTCCCCGGCAGGCAAAACACGTCTACACTGTATCACGTCTCAGACTAGAAGAACGACGCTAAAACCTAATATTCCTTACCAAAACAGATATAGTCTCGCCTCCAGCTGGATTTCTCTGAAAAACTCTAGTTAGCGAGCTACAACCACGCGGACATTTCCCCGAAATACTGGTTTGGGCCAGGTTTGGACCGGTCTACTAATGACCCAGGTAACGACCCTCCCGTGACCACAGCCTTTCGACGGAACATTTTCATCCATATAGACCAGCAACTTTATTATATAGCTCTGGGTTAAAATACTTATTCGCATTCTAGTAATTGAATCTAAATGCTGTTGCTTCGTTTCATGAACTTATCCATCTGTACTATCCATTATCTTAAATTCTTTCACCTTACTTCCTCATCATAATTTAATTATCATTTTATTCATTGTTAAAATCGTATTCAATCATACGGCTGATAAATACGGCATCAAACTGCCCCCGTTTCATTATTTAATTATCCCATAATTTAAGAATGGAACGTCCTTGCCCGAATGACATTACTATTATTATCAACAACTCCACACGTCGGCAACTCTGGTTCACTTTACAATTTTCTTTGCATTTCAGCTGCGTTACATACAATCATAGTGACAAAATTTATAATACTAGTACATAATTTCTTTTTGTTTTCAACACTTCACATTATAAACATCTGAAATAATCCAATACATATTAGTTTACCATACGCTATATACACTCCACTTCTGAAAGTTTTACATTTTCTTGCGTCATACAACGAACGTTTACATCGTATTAGTTATGAACTACTTAAAACTTAAGCTAGTTTACAAAATCTGTTTGTCTTCTGATTCTATATAAAGGTGTAATTTGCCAAAAGTCCTTGCACCTTCTTGGATTTGTAAATTGTTTTGGTACTCAGTTTTCTTGTTTTGAGTTGGTTATTTTCATAGGATTCACTGCACTTCCACTTCACTTTAAAGTCTTAAAAGTACTTATCACAACAAGTTTTTTTTTTCACAATTTCGATATTTTGTGATTGGATACTATTAAGATTATATATATTTGTTCGTCTGAATTCATTTTCATTAATTGAGTTGTATACATTTTCATCTATACCTTATCCTATATGCCTCTGCATGATTATTTGTTTATGTCCGGTACGGACGGAGAAGTTGTTTGTGCCACCTACCCATGAGTTTTCTATTTACCGCATCTACTATTTCAAATGTATGTTCCCCAAATTTTTGAATAATTTCCCCAGGACCTTTATATAGTAACTCCATGCGCTTGTTTCTGTTCTTCAAGGCGCAGGACAACTTGTGATCTTTAATTAATACTAGATCACCTATCTCTGGGTTCCATTTTTGCCTTCTTCGTTTTCTCTTCGATTTCCTCTTTTCGGCCTTCTCCTTTATTCTGTCGAAAGCTAATTTAGCTCTTTGTTCTTCACTTAGGGTCTCATATTCAATACATACTTTTTTTTTCAATTTCCTTAAAGATGGGTTCGGGTTCTTCGTTTAACATAAGTGTTACGGGTGCAAATCCTGTAGTCACATTAATGGTGTTATTTATTATCTTTTCAATGACTGGACAGTATCTTACCCAATCTTTGTGATTCTTATGTGCCAGTATCCTGAAATAGATCCCAATATCGCGTAGTACTCGTTCCGTCGGGTTTCCTGATGGAAAATAGGATGAGCAATAATATAATTTTATTCCGTGATCTGTGAGGGTTCCTTTAAAGCATTTACTCCGATGGACGGTCGCGTTATCAGACAAGACCGCTTTTACTGGTCCGTATTTCGGCATATAATCATTCACTATCTTCCCTACACAAGTCCTGCTGCTTATGTTTCTTACGGGGTATATTTTTACATATTTGGTGAAGACATCATGAAGTACAAAAATGTATCGGCACCCAAATTGACCTCGAGGTAATTCTCCATGAGCGTCCACTGTGACTAGCGCATTCTTTTCATCTCTTAAAATCGCTTGAGGTTCTGTATCGAATTTCACATTGAATGGTTTCGCCCGTTGGCACATGTCGCAAGTTGAACATATTTTCCGTACTTTTCTGGCTAAGTGTTTTATGTAGCAGTGTTCACTTATTACCAAATTTAGTTTCTCACTGCCGGTATGTGCTAAGGCTTTGTGATATGCGGTAATTAACCGGTTTTCGATCCCTCTCGGAATCATGACTTTCCACTTCGGTTCTGTCCGTCCGTGAAACTTGTAAATTTTTCCGTTGTATATTCCAATGTTCTCCTTTAATTCTGCTGTGATCGGTGACGCCTTTTCTCGAATTTTCTTCAATTCTTCGTCGTCTTCCTGGAGCTTCGCCAAGTTTCTCAATTCTTTCGTGAGTGATCTTCCTTCCATTGTGTCTAAGTACAAGATCGTGACCTCGTGTTTGTGGTCGTCGATCGTGTCTGGTATTGGGTAGTTTGTCTTCATTCTGGATAGCAGGTCGCTGAAGATATTATGTCTCCCCGGAACATGACGGATTTCTATTTGGTGTGACGTAATCTCGTGCACGTATTTCGATATTCTTGTACTGGTTAGTTTGCAAGAGTTTATAAAGGCCAGACTTACATGATCGGTATACAAAATGATGGGGTTGTTGTAAACATATTGTCGGAATTTCACCAAGGCAAAATAAATCGCAGCTATTTCTTTCTCAGTCGTGCACGCTCGTGCTTCAATTTTGGATATTCCTCTGGAGGCTACTGCTATTAAGTGGTCCGTTCCATCTTCATCCCTTTGGGTCATTATCGCCCCGTATCCCAATCCCGACGCGTCTGTGAAAATAATGAACGGCAGATTTTCCCGGGTTTTTTCCAGCAAAATGGAAGCTGCGAATAATCTTTTCACACTCAGAAAGGCCTCTTCTTCATCCTGCGTCCATCGCCATTTTTCATCTTTCTTCAACAACTGTCTCAAAGGGGCTACGACAGTTGCGAAGTCGAGAATGAATCTGGATTGATAATTGAGAATTCCGAGGAATCGACGTAACTGCTTTATATTCTTCGGAGCCGGAATTTTATTTATGCTGTCTATCAGTTCCGTATTTGGTCTAATACCTTCCTGGGAGATGACATATCCTAGGAACTCGGTTTGTTTGACGAAGAAGGCAGTTTTACTTGGTTTAATTGTCATGTTGGCAGCTTTTAACCGGTTTAAAACGTAATCAAGGTGCTTCAGATGTTCACCAATTTCTGACGAAAATATGACAAAGTCGTCCACATATTGAGCCACGAATTTCTTTATGGTTTCTCCAAAAATAGCATACAATGCTCTCAACAATGCGCCTCCGCTTGTGTTCATTCCAAATGCGCAGACGGTAAACTGGTAAAGAATTCCAGAATGTAAAAATGCAGCAAATTTTCTCAATTCTCTCTTAAGTGGAATCTGCCAGAAGGAGGCGGTCAGATCTAATGTAGAGAAGAATTTTCCTTTATGCAACTTGCTCAACGTTGCATCCACGCTCTCGGGTCTAAATCTGTCTGGTTTACAATGCTTGTTTAGCTTTCTTGCGTCTAGTGTTACTCTAATTTTCCCACTAGCTTTGCTTACTATGCACAGGGGGTTCACGTATATGGAGTCTGAAATTTCGATAACCCCGTCTTCTAGCATGTCTTCTATCACTTTATCGACTTCTTCCCGAATAGCGGATGGTATGGGTCTCGCTTTATGTGTAAACGGCTCCATGGGCGTCATTTCGAAAGAGTGAATATATTTCGTGCATCTTCCTGGTTTATCCGAAAATACTTCCTGGTGTCGTACTAAAATCCTAAATAATTCTTCTTTCTGCGCTGTATTCAGGTAGTTAGCCTGACTGACTTTTTCTCTGAACAAATCTTCCAAGTTTTCGTAGTTTTCCGCCTTGCGGTACAAATTTGTAGTCTCATAATTCCAATTCCTGTCGGGATTTTCTCGGGGTTCAGCTTCCACATATTCCCTAATCGTTCCAACATCTTCATCATACATCTCATTGTTACTCGATTCGGCATCATATTCTTCGACGTTTATCTCGCCAAGCTCCATTGCTCCAATTTTTATGTACTCAACAAAGAATACGTCTCCCCGGATTTCATCTTCACGTTCATCTCGTACAACTTCCTCTGAACCGCTATCGTCGACAAATGGCACCACTACTGTTTCTTGCCCTGTTTCTAACTTGACAGATCTGTTCTCGAAATTAACAATGGCTTTCCATTCATACAGGCAATCACATCCTATAATTATGTCGGTAACGAGTCTGGGTACGACCAGGAACAAAACCTCAATAATTCTACCATTTATTTCTACGTTGAGCATGACTTGAAATTTCACTCTTTCTTTCCTCTTCCCTACAGCTAGTGAACAAAATATACCGCTTACTGGTAAAGACATTATCTTCAAACCCCGGTTGATTAGTTCTTCATAAAACTTTTGCGAGCACACTGTACTGTTAGCTCCAGTGTCTATTATTGCAGTGTCCGGAATTCCGTTAATGGCAACTGCTATTCGTGGTGGTTCAAACACTTTGTCACTGTCTTCACTTCTGTTCCTCAGATTTGTTTCCTTCTGTAACATCATTTGCCCTCTGACGATCTTATTTTTCGCATACGGTTCACATAGTTTCCTCCCAGTCTTCACTGAAGGCGCGTTTGACTGGGTACATAGTTTCCCTGAGTCTTGCTGTAAGCTCCAGTTCTCGCATTTATTTCTACGTTGAGCATGACTTGAAATTTCACTCTTTCTTTCCTCTTCCCTACAGCTAGTGAACAAAATATACCGCTTACTGGTAAAGACATTATCTTCAAACCCCGGTTGATTAGTTCTTCATAAAACTTTTGCGAGCACACTGTACTGTTAGCTCCAGTGTCTATTATTGCAGTGTCCGGAATTCCGTTAATGGCAACTGCTATTCGTGGTGGTTCAAACACTTTGTCACTGTCTTCACTTCTGTTCCTCAGATTGGTTTCCTTCTGTAACATCATTTGCCCTCTGACGATCTTATTTTTCGCATACGGTTCACATAGTTTCCTCCCAGTCTTCACTGAAGGCGCGTTTGACTGGGTACATAGTTTCCCTGAGTCTTGCTGTAAGCTCCAGTTCTCGTTGCATTCTTTCCTTCCAAATTTGCTTCCTGAGAAGGATGGCCGCGGTTTTCGAACACTTGCCTGGTTACTTGTAGGGCTTCGGCCCTTTCTCCATTTATCGGCGAATTTCTAGCGCTCCTGCTCCTTTCTCCGTGCTACGGCGACTTTGGCCTAAATTCTGGAATGTTGTCGACCCTCCAGTAACCATTTCCCGGGCTCCGTTCTCCCTGCCTGGGTGACCTCGGCCTAACTTCTGGTATATTGTCGACTTTCCAGTAGTCATTTCTTGAATGTCTTCTTTTTCTCTCGTTCCATCCTCCTCGGTTCCTTTCATGTCTCGCCGCGTTTACGTAATTTACTCGTACATTTCTGTTTCGGTCGTGCCCGTTGCGGTTCCTCTGGTTGCCGTCAAAATTATTTCGGCCTCGGTTCTCCCACTGCGAATTTCCTCCTCTGGGTGCGGGACCTCGGTATCTATCTCGGACATCCTGGTTTTGATTGTAATTGATATGTGCCCCTTGCCCGAAATTATTTGAAATTTCCCTTTCATTGCTCGCTCCAGGCCTAGCGAAACTTTCATTTTTACTCTTTGATTTGTTTGTCTCCAATGCCAACAGCAAATCGATCATGGTGGCGACGTTTGTGGGTTTAGCTATAATTAAATAGTTCTGGAGTGCCTCTGGGAAGTGTGTCGTGATAATGGCGATTAATTCTTGCTCACTCATGTGTGGATCCAACATTTTAGATTTCCTAGCAAGTTTCGTGAAATAATTAACCATCGACTGATCAGTTCTTGGGTCATACTTTCCACTACTCAGTTCTAACCTTATGCTAGACTGCCTGTTATGTCCCCAGTATCTGTTCATGAATAAACTTTCAAAGGTCCTGAAGTCATTATTATTTCCCATTGATACCTCTAACCAGTTAGCTGCATTTCCCTTAAGGCATTTCCTAACATTTGTCATGCAATACTGTTCAGGAATACACTTTACAGAAAAATATTCATGCAGACTCCTCATAAAATCCTTAGGATTATCAGAATCCTCATGTTCAAACACTGGTGGCACAATTTCATTTAAGATGTGGTTTGGCCATTGCATTTGACCACCACTCCTTTCAACATGTACATTATTACCTCTGAGTTCATAACTGGAGGTACTTGGACCCATATTAAGCATCGAAATGTCGGCTGAGGCACTTTGTCTCGCTTCGTTTCGTGCGGAGCTTTCACTTATCTGACTAGCATTAGAATTAGGTTCAGTTACACACAACCTCAAATTTTCTAATGTTTCCTACATTCCATTAATTTCTGTAGCTATCTCTTTCATTTGTTCATTTATTTCGTCTACACCCCTACCTTGACTTCTAATTTCCCTTTCTGCTTGTTCTAATCTACTTCTATTTTCCCCTGATTCTTTGCTAGCCGTTTCTCTAAATTTGGTCTAATTCCTTGTTAACTATTTCCCTCTCTTTTTCAAATTGCTTTGCTACGTCCTCTCGTAATTTCTTGTATTCTCTGCCTAACTTCTCACTTACTTGGTTACAAACTTCGATTCTTATACTTTCTATTTCCCCCCTTACTTCAGTTCTAACTTGATTGATTTCCCCTCTAACATCTGCTTGAAAGGTTTCTAATGCTTTCTGTTGACTTTCGAGCTTCCTAACCAAATCTTGCTGTCCTGCCTCTAATTTTTGACTAGCACTTTCTAATTTCTGACTATTACTTTCTAGTTTCTGGTTAGTACTTTCTAATTTCTGACTTAATTCTAGGTTATTACTTTCTAACCTCTGAGTTAATTCTTGGTTGGTACTTTATAATTTCTGACATAATTCCCGGTTATTACTTTCTAATTTCTGGTTCGTACTTTCTAATTTCTGACTTAATTCTAGGTTATTACTTTCTAACTTCTCCATTATCGCTTTCATCATGGCTACCATACTCCTATTCGTATCTGAGTCATTTACATCTTCTCCCTGGCTATTATTAGTTGTTTCCTTAGCTACACTAACCTGTACAATTTGATTGTTACTACTACATTCTGTATCCCTTCCTACGTTATTTTCTAGACCCTGAACATTATTACTTTCCATTGTCTTTTCTAATCTATTCTGTATATTCTGAGCACTTTCTCCTATTTCTGCTACTTTCTCTTAAACAATTTGTATAGTACTCCCCTGCACGTCCATGATTTGTGAATTTGACCGACCTTTCACCTTTCCGTTTCTTAAAATACTCTCCATCAGTTCACTGCAACAACGACAACAACACTAAAATGTTACACTCAGTACCTTTGGTTTTCTGCTGGAGCTTCCGACGATCCTGATGCTGGTTGCTTTTCGTCTCTCGAGCCCCACGTTGGTTCGCCAAGTTTGTGGCCTTTTCCTCCCCCGCTGCGTCTGCTGCTACTCTGTCTCGGGTATCAACCACTCTGGATGTGACTTGAGCAGCCTGGATCCCGGTGATCTGGTCGCCTAGTAGATTGCTCTATGAGTTGACTATTCTTTGCCCTGGCTAGTCATTAGAGCTGAGACCACGCTATCTACAGGGTATGCGTGAGATAGGTTGACGAAATAAAAACAACACAGTTCATACTATCAGCTTTACTATTCAGTTCGTTTCGTGCTTACAGTTCACCAGGAGTTGCCGCCGCGTTCAAATCGAATTACTCTAGATTTCCACTATCACGTTAAAACTATACTGAATTGCTGAAATCTATCACGATGGAATAAATTACTAACACTGTTTTGAAAGTATACTTCGCCGCTTAATTAACTGCTGGGAGACCTTGTTCACTTAATAAGATTCTCATTACTGATTGTACTTCTCGGCGCAATCCGACGTTTGTGTCCCCGGCAGGCAAAACACGTCTACACTGTATCACGTCTCAGACTAGAAGAACGACGCTAAAACCTAATATTCCTTACCAAAACAGATATAGTCTCGCCTCCAGCTGGATTTCTCTGAAAAACTCTAGTTAGCGAGCTACAACCACGCGGACATTTCCCCGAAATACTGGTTTGGGCCAGGTTTGGACCGGTCTACTAATGACCCAGGTAACGACCCTCCCGTGACCACAGCCTTTCGACGGAACATTTTCATCCATATAGACCAGCAACTTTATTATATAGCTCTGGGTTAAAATACTTATTCGCATTCTAGTAATTGAATCTAAATGCTGTTGCTTCGTTTCGTGAACTTATCCATCTGTACTATCCATTATCTTAAATTCTTTCACCTTACTTCCTCATCATAATTTAATTATCATTTTATTCATTGTTAAAATCGTATTCAATCATACGGCTGATAAATACGGCATCAAAGGCAAGCCTACACTAAAAATTCCAACTTCTATAATAATAAACCTGTCAGTAAGAAAATTTAGTCACATAATTAATGTATCATTTTAAACTTGCGTGCAAACTTTCATGTTGCTACACCAAATAGTTTATTAATTAGTAATTATTCTTGGAGAAAATAATGTAAAAATTAAAAATGTTCTAATCGTCCAAAAATTTGGGTTTTTAAGTTGAGGTTTTGCTTTCGGCTTTTACAGAGAAATTTTAAAAGACCCACATTCTTATTTTTTTGGAATACTCTTTCAGCATTTGTTCTAAAATGTTTTCCATGTGGTAGCTCTCAAAATTATGAAAGTATTAAGTTTTTATTCCTTAACACCATATAATTTTCAAAACATGAGCATTAACAAAAAAGGGGAATGTGGTATGGATCTATCCTGTAAGTTTCACCAAGTTAAATGAAAAAGGTCGACGCATGAGGCATTTTGCATACTGAAAAGTGTTAGAAAAATGTTTATCAGAAAGCTAAATTTAAAGTTATGATTGTTACTTTTAATGATTGTTAAAGATCTCTTTAAATTGTCACGTGGTTGCCAAAAATGGAGCCAATGATAAAAGTAGCACGCCATCTATTAACACAAACACTAAGCTACCAAAAATGCCAAAAAGGAAAATTCCATGATTTTCAACATTTTCGGCGAATTTTCAATGCAGCCTTGCCCTAATAGCTAGAACAACCAGTTTCCTGATGCAATAAGTGTTTATTGAACTTGGACAACATCATGCACATATCATATAATAAACTTCAGTCTCTTTCCTTTTTGGTTGTTACTTCTTTTACAACCCTAAAGCTATAGACATAAAATCCAGAAGGAAATATAAGCTTAGAAATGTAAGAAACAAAACAAGGGAGGCAAATGTTGAACACTACAATATAAATCCACTATATACACTGCTGCTGTAATGAATGATTAATAGAAAATAATTTACAGAATTAACGTAACATACAAAATTCAGAAATAAGTAAATAACACAATTAGACCGCTGCTAAGGCAAATCTAATGGGACAGACCATGTAGCGAATGTGCATCTTAGAGGAATAAGATGGCAGAAGGCCGTTAATAACAGGATAAGATGCAAAAGCAGTAATTTCACTAAGCCAATACTCGCAAAACAAAAGAAACAAAACGTGATGTTATCCAGATTCCATATAAAATGATATAATATAAAAATTCTATATAAAACCTAACTGTATTATAATTATATCACTCTTTGAAGCCAAATCCCTCTGATTTATCTCCCCCCCCCCCCTTATTAACTGAAACGTAAACAGCAAAACCCAATAATTCCATAATCAAAATACAGTTAAATGTATGCACAAACACGTGTTGCACCACAACAGAAGGAAGTCTGAAAGCTAAGTCAACCTAATGTATACTATACGGGGAGGAAAACCCACGATAAGAAAGGCGTAACCAAAATGATTGAGCATTGTACTACAGTAAGCCAAACAAGAAAGGCCTAAAAGGCCCTCGCAAGTTACCCAGGTTCACGAACAGCCAAAAGATCACCTCTCTCCTCTGGCCCACGCTAAACAACCCACACCAACACTCGTGAACAACCGGCTCAGCCAGCCACAACCGGGCAGTCAATCCACGGGCGCCAGCGTGTCCCGGAAAAGCGGTACGTTCTGAAAACTGAACGCGCCGGACCAGAGAGAGTAAACTCCGCGGTGGCAACCTCGGTAAGGCTAAAACAACACCGAGCAATACTCGATGCACAGTGCTGCATCTGTCACAAAAGGATCCACGTGTATAACAAGGGGGAAAAAAAGCCAGTTATGAAAAAAGGGAAAAAAGAATAGGAGGTGTTATAACTTTAACGCACCACGCATTTTAGAGGAAACCCCATAATCATGCATATCAGTGTTATTGATCATATAGGTAAGACATTGACCTTCCAGTGCTTCCAAATAGTAAATAAATTATTGATCATATAGTTTAGACATTTCTTAAGGTATAACGTCAATATAAACTGAGTATCTTTGGATATAGCACCATAAAGAACTAGAGTGAAACTTCAGAACCGTCGTTTCTTCCTTTATTTGATAGAAAAAAAGCAAGGGAATGTCTTCAGAATTTGTTTCTCTTCAGCAAGTTTCTATGCAGAACTTTTAAAGAGAAAAAAAAAGTATTATTCCTTTAATCCAGAGATTTTATAGCCCAGCAGTATACGCTCGATTCCTATAGACATCATGTCTTTTGTTTTATAAACAGGGAACCACTTTCAAGGAACGTCAGAAATTCTGCTGTGAAGCAGTGCACTTTCTCAGAGACTCTTATCTCCCGGTAGCTATTTAATAATCTTTTTTCTGAGAGTTTACTATTGGAGAAGCATTTTCCATGATCACAGTCTGATGGGTTAAAAATTACTTCGTAAGGCGTATACAATTTACTGGAAAAGTTTCTTATGCACTTTTTATTAATTGTTTTACAATTCTACTTTACTGAATAACCTATCTTCTTCATCTTCTACCTCCATGGATTAGGCTATAGCCTGTTCCGGTCTCACATCGATCCATCGTTTCCTAGGTCGTCCTATTGATCTTCGTCCTTTCGGTTTATATTCCATTATTTGTTTAGGGATTCTCTGGAGTCATTCTTCCTAAATGTTGGAGCCACTTGTCTCTATATTCCATTAATTTTAATAAAACAGAGTTGATTTTTAATTCATTTCTTATGTCTTAATTTCTAATTTGATCTTCCCTTGTACATCCCTTAACAGATCTTAGGAAAAGCATTTCTGCTGTTTGTATTTTACTAAAATCTTTGTTTCTTAATCTCCATATCTCGCTTCCATACAGCAAGACAGGGAGTGCCACGACAGAACAACATTTTAATTGAGTTTCTCTTCTTGTTTTACCTTTTAGTGTTCCATAATTGTTCCAGTTACTGCTTGAAACTTACTTATTTTCTGATTTATATCTTGATCTATTTCATAATTTAGGTCGCATTTGTGACATTAGTTCAATAATATAATTCTAAATTAAAATTTTTGTGCCTACCGGGTATTTACCCTGGAATGCCATTACCTTGTTTTTTTTTTATTTGAAATTTTCATATTATATATTTTACTGATTTTATTCAATTCATACATTGCTTTTTGCAGCTTATCTTCATTGTCAAAAATTAAAACTACATCATCAGCAAACATTAATATATTTAACGTTCTTTGTACTATGTTAATACCACTATTTACTTTAAATTTCCATTTGTTTAAAATATCGTCTAGATATATACTAAATAAAATGAGTGATAGACTGCATCCTTGTTGAAGTCCTTGGTTTATTCTGATTTCTTCTGTTAACTTGCCATTTACTTCAATAACCATTATGTTATCTACGTATAAACTTTGTATGATTTTAATCAAATGCTCTGGGTAACATTTTGTCTTTAATATCTACCATAATTTATTCTCTAGAATAGAATAGAATAAACTATCTGAAGTTAATTTTCTAAAACAGTCCTAAAAAGTCACGAAAGCGTATGAGAAATGTCAGAAAAGGTCACAAATGTACAACCACACGTTCTACTGAGGACATTTTCTCATCGATTAAAAGAACTGCGATACTTTGCACTCAAATGACTTTCTCTTTTCGCTCTTCCAGGAACTATCATTCTTACATTTCATTACGTTAATCGACGTAAATATATGCAGAATATGGTCACATTAGCAACTGATTTGTTTAGTGCAGTTACTAATCTCTGTTTCATATAACCTTGCCCCGCTGACATGTATCACTCCGCGTGTAACTACCTTCCCCCTCATCCTAATTGGCTAATGCTTTCGTGCCATAGGCCATAGGCGGTGCCTTCCCGTCACATTTAAACCTGCAGTAAACATCATAATAATTGCCAGGAAGATAGCTAAAATCATACAAATAAGAATATGTAGGCATGCAAAAATACAAGATTATAATGAAACTCAGCCAGTTGAAACTGAATGAATGAGCAATGAAACCGAAACAAGTTTATAATAAAAGGCCTTCGGCTTTTTCCACTGGGATATTTTAAAACCAGCACACATATCTTACAAAAATGCATGTCCTTCAGTCTTAAAAGTCATGTCACGCCATACTTGTCGTGTGTTCTTCATTCACCCAAGTCTCGTCAAGGTAGTATATTTTGCGATTTGTAGCTCGGTAGTGTTTGATTGTCCTTAAATAACGCCTTCGCCACACAGCAATATCGCCTCTGGAGTGGTAAGTTTTCCTGTTGCCTCAATTTCATGTCGCGATGTTCCTACGCATCTAACACACCTGTAAGTTCAGAGCACAGCTGTTCGACTTCTCTCACTGACAAAGACGGATTCTTATCTGTGAGTGCATTAAACACACGCACCACAATTATTTTTTCGCCGCTTTGTAAAGGTTTTCCCTTGCGATGCTTCAGCGAAAAACTGACGCTAGGCTCTGCCATTATACATATAAGTACACGCGCACCAAACGACCAATAAAATAATTTAGCTCTCGCACTCGGCATAGCACACCGTCGAATGGCGATATATGACTAATCTAGTTCAAAACAAGGTCAGTGATAAAAGTCATATAAACAAATATGTCATCACTACCGCTAAATCACGTGCTATCGTGCCATGTGCTTGAGAGCAAAGGATCCTCCTCTTTACTTCGTTTATGAATTAACATGTATTTCAGATAAATCAACTCTGTTGCGTAATATATTTAATTCAAAAAGTTACGAAAATATAAATTTGACAATTCTCTTCCAACATATAAAGATATATCAGCATGTTATATAACGAACTAATTTTTACCACAAAACAGTCTGCACCACAACAGCAGCCAATGAGAGGTGACAAGGTCACGTGACCGTTAAGAGATACGGGGCAAGCTTATGTGAAACAAGGATTAGAGGTTGTATTGATAATGTAGTATTGACGTCACGTGTGTGCGTCATTACCCCCTGTTGGCGTGAGTGTGCATGATTTGGTTTTTTGTTGTGCCAGCCTTTGGCTGGGTTGGGTGTAATGCTTCACCTGTGTAAGATATGTGGTCCAGTGGACCACCTTTGTAATTATTTAGTGTAGTAAATCTTTGTCTTAAGCTAATTGGGGTTTTAGTTGGGGCTACCCAACTTTTATGGAAAATGCATTAGTGAAATCCCAGCCTCTCCTAAGTCTGTGTGCCATCCGAGTTATCCCCCGTGCACGATCTGGACACGTGTCATCTTAATCGGTGTCCATCAATGGTCAGGCTGTCAGAATATTGCAATTACCTAGAAGGAATACAATAACCTAAAAAGACAAGTTCCTTAAGCTATGTGATGTCACTGAAATTGCATTTTCATTGAATATCTGGGACAAAAATAATATTTAAAATGCAATTCAACACAAGGAATACATAGAAAATAGTTGACAGTACAAAAAAGACATTTCGCATACATGGTATGCTTTAACGGGATCTACATTTGTTGTGTAGTAAGTTTTACAGTCTATCAGTTATACAAATATCATTTAGAATGATCAAAACTTCGGAAACCATTTTCATACTGTTCAAGGTATATATTATCGGTCAAACGTTTTCGATAAACTATCACAACTATGGATTTGTCGATAAAACAGGGATTTCATATAGAATATTACATCATACCCTAATTCTGATAATAAAATATATATGAATATTTAAGTACTACGTGCTTCTGTTGTGTATTTGACTGGTTTACCGCTTAGAGGAGTGCTGATGAGTTCCCACATCTACACTGACGTGTCTTTGTCTGCGACGTTTCCATTCGAATTGTCTTAACTCCTTCAGAAGTTTGTGTAGCAAGCAGCTCACATTGGTTTGGAGTGCATTGTCCGCATCTAGCAGTGTATTAGGTTCATACTATCACCAAATTATCGGAAGGCACTGTCAGCTAGCAGCAGGGTGGGCGACCGCAGGCATTCAGACCACGCCTACTCATTTATCTTGTAGCGCTAACGAGGGGGATGGTTGGAAAACATCGCTAGCCATCTCTTTCACCCTCTTTTGACGTCTGGAACAGTCGGGAAGATTTACTGTACAGCGAGACTTCCAGAAACGGCGATCTTCCCTATATAAGGCCTGCAGTGGACGAGTCAGTTCAGTTCAACACTTAGACCAGTGAAAGGCGGAGTACCCGAAGGCTCTGTACCATATCCCACCTTATTCAACGTCTTTATGACAGATCTCCCCACAGAACCACGAGTCTTAATGGCACAATACGCTGACGACGTGCTTCTGTTCTGCAAAGACATACACATACTCAGAGCCTTCAACCCCATACAGAGACACCTCCGTCTCACACAACAGTTGTGTCGGCGTTGGCGGATGTCCGTAAATCCGGCAAAAGCCACGCCATACTTTTCACAAAGTGCCACAACCCCGCACACTACCCCAACTTCAGCTTCCGAAGTCGAAGGATAGAGTGGACTAACTCTGTCCGATACCTCGGAGTAACATTGGATAGAGGCCTAACCTTTCGCCAACACTTCAGAGACCTAGCGGCAAGGGTACAGGGAGCTATCGCTTCCCTGTATCCTATGCTGGGGTCCAGCTCGATGCCGCTTGGCCTGAGGTTATACCTCTTCCGAGCGCTGGTACTCCCCGTGATGCTATATGCCTGCGAGATCTGGAGCATGGCCGCAGACAGCTGGTTGGCATGGCTTCAACGTGCACAGAAAAGAGGACTACGGTCTATCTATTCTGTGGTTCGCTATTTTCCTACCAGGTTGCTTCACGTAGCCGCGGGACTTCCATTTGTGGAGGACAAAGTTAGGTGCCGGGCATCAAAATTCTACGCAACTTTACCAACTCATAGAAGCGCCCTTGTTAGATCATTGGGAGATTATGACCCCACTAGACGAAGTACTAGACAACATCGGGTCTCCCGCATGGCATACGGGCACCCAAGATAACCCAGGAGCTAATCCTAACAGCAGCTAAAGCTGAGCTCCACATAATCTCCTAAGTTGTTTGGAAACAAAATTTCTCCCGAACCCAAAACTAAATTAAAAACACCAGGGTGCAGGGAATTGCATCCTGTCCTTTCATCCCGAAGGTACAAATTGTAACCTCACAAAATTCTTCAATTCTCAAAACCTGCACCATATCCATCCTACAAAAACCCGTTCAAATACCTTACCTGCGGTAAAACCCTTAACGGGTGGGCACGCAGCAAAAACCTTCTGGGTGATACAGCCAGCCAGCACCTCATGGTCATGGTCATGGTCATGGTCATGATCAGTTCAGTTCTTTGCGAGCAGCCGTAGGAGCGCCTTGCTAGTGAACGGACTGTAAGAATCTGTACGTGTATCAGAGGAGTTGTACGTAATTGTGAGTGTAGAGTGAACCTGTGACAGACGAACTGGTGAATTGTAAATGTGTGCGCTACGCAATTCTATGTAATCGGCAAGTGTTTCAACTGCAATTCGTTGGAAATAAAGAACATTTTGAGTTTGTGCAATTGGACTTATAATTTTGCGAACCCACAAAGTCACAATACCATATTACCTTCTAAAGGGACGAAAGAAGGAGATTAGAATTGAGAAATGAACTGTCATTGTACCTCTGCATCTAGTAGGACAATAGCAGTCTAGTTCCCTGTCACGAAAGCCACCGGGTTCAATTGTACACCTTGGGGAGAGGGCTGTGTGGATTTTAAGTCCTAGATATAGGACTGGTGCCCACTTAGCATCATGAGGAGCTGCAATAGATAGTGTTTTCCGGTCAGGAATACCAACTTTCCGACTGGGGTTGCCCAGAAGCTGACATTTTCGGTTGGATGATCGTCCACCTCTATGCGAGTAGGCGTGACACCTGTAGTCATACTGCCAGGTCTAAGCCTGCGACGGTCGGTTACACAGTGCATTCTTCCTCTTCCTCTTCTTCCTCCTCTTGCTTCCTCCCCTTCCTCTTTCTTCCTCTTTCTTCCTCCTCTTCCTCTTTCTTCCTCTTTCTTCCTCTTCCCCTTCGCCATCTCCATCTCATTCATCTCCATCTCCTTCTCCTCCTTGTTATTACTGCTGTCATTACATTCATCCCGTAGGGGACCCCTCCGTCCCCTTCAGCTGCCGCGGTGCGAGCGCTGCGGACTCCTAGCACCCGTGGTATTGTGCTGCTCTAACGGTTACCATGAATTTATCTTTGGTACTAGGTTCCTCTCAGATAACGCTCTGATTACTCCACGTGGACATAACATATATGTGTCATTTGTGATTCCTGCGAATTGCATTGGCTGAAGTTTGCATTGCAACGGTTCAAACAAACTTGTGCCAATGGAAGTGCTTTTCCTTCTGCAAGTCCCCGAGTGACATATATGTAGGGAAGATCAGTTCGTATGTGTACAGAGTGAATGTCAGAGAACTCGTACAACATCTGAAATTCACGAGGAAGTTCATAGTATGCGAACAGCTCCTATCTCTGTCTCAACCGTGTAATTTTGCCTTCTTGAGAAAGGTTTAAATAGGTGCATAGTGGCCAAAACACCCATATTACGCAGCCAAAGTGAGGCGAAAGGATTAGAATGACAGTGAAACATAAAAATTGTAGCGTTCAGCTTGGTACAAGTGTTATTCACAGTCAGGTTTTAGTTTCCAGTGACGGAAGCCATCGCAGAACGTTTGTCGTCGACTTCATGGAGAACGTATGAAGAGTCGATGTGATACCAACGGTGAAGCATAGTGGAGGGTCGGTTATGGCGTAGGTGTGTTTTGCAGGTGATAGGGTTAGTCAGAATTACTGAAACAGTAGAGAAGGTAGTATATCACAGGATACTGATAAAAATGCCGTTCCGTCTGGCAAGAGACCTTTTGGTCTGCTAAACCGTGTGGAGGATATGCCGGTAGAAAACGGCAATGTGGACCACAAATGGAAAGAGCATCTGAATAGAATGAATGATAGGAGAATACAAAAATCGATTCTATCATATAAACCAAGAGGACGACGTGACCTTGGATGATCAAGACAGAGATTAGATGAGGCCGGAAAAAGACATTTGGCCTAAATCAGAGGAAGATAGCTTCGAGAGTTGTGCCGTATTTCAGCTGGGAGCGAGGCTTGCAGTGCGTGTAACGTCAGGCAAGAGCCGTGTAGTACCAAGTTGCGTATATAAATGGCGCTGTGGATACAGATTCTAGGGGTTCAGTCAGGTGCAGCACACTCGATGACAACAATGTAGCTGCCACGTACCAAATGGATCTGTGACGATTTATTGAAAGAGAAATATACACACAAGAAAGACTTGGCTGACTTTAACAAGAATTTCCACCAAACCAGATTTCCGAGTTTCGTGAACGAGCTTTTATATCCGCGTTGCACTTGTCTGTCCCTTTACGCGCGCAGGCCGCGCCAGTCGCAACCATAGCTAACGATAATAACTTTTTGATTCAATGCCAGTAAAATCTCGACTTTTCATTTATGAGTGGAATACAAAAGCCTGAAGCATAGATATTAAAACATTTATTAGAAAATGTCTATAAGACGTTACAAACGGTACTAAAGTTAAAAGTTTATAGGTTTTAATAAAATTTTTGATAAATAATCAGCGATCAATTCCTTTGAGAGGCACCAATGCTTAATGAAGGTATAATTTTAATCTTGTAGGCCATTTGACGACAAGACCTCTGTGGAAACAACACACAAAGTCATGCTGAAGTGCACACAAATGAGAGGATTTACAAGCATCGCTTTATGATGCTAATAGGGATTTAAAACTTATATACTCCGCCCATTTCTGGTTCCAACAATTCTCTCGTGTTGATTGGCAGTCCACACTTACCCTTTGTTCACAATAGGGATAGAACATTCATGTGGATTAATGATACCAAGGACATGTATTAAAATTATTCTCACATTCACAAACGATTCTCCACCCACTATTATTTAAATGTATATGATTCATACATCCCTTTATTTTGTCTGTTTCAAATTAAGGTAAAAGTTTTTCTAAATCATTTTATTTCTAATTAATGTTTAAAGGTAGAAATGTTTCAAATCTGATCATCCACAGCAATTTATTAAAACATTGTAAAAAGGCGGGAAAATGTCCCAAAAGTTTATTTTTTACGAGGACTGGTCAACAAAGACTAAGACTAATTGTTTTCCTGTTGCTTCCGTAATAGTTAATCTGTATTATAAATATTTGAAAATAGCATGTTTTTGTGTATAGATTAGATTAGTTTAGATTTTTATTGTGCAGAATTTTACTATTTACAACTTTAGGCTACATTTATTTGTGTTTACCTTGTTGCTAACCTCCCATATTTTTCAGGACTGAGACCAGATAGGAACTTCTATTTTTTAAATACATGTGGACTCTTTGTGAATGCGTGACAGAGATGGCAGCACTGTAGATTGCATACAATTCTAGTGGCAGCGACGAGAGCTAGGACTGTCTTTGATACTCAAAATGGCGACGTTTTAGTTGCAAAAACAGCGTGTAGTCACTCGTTTTCTCCATTATCTTTGTGTGACACCTATTGTAATTCATCGCCAGTTGAGTGAGGCATGTGGTGACGATACCATAGATGTGTCTCATGTGCGCTCTTGGGTGCGACAGTTCAATGAAGACTGACAACAAAGGAAGACAGTTGACTGAGACATGTGGTGATGGTACCATAGATGTGTCTCATGTGCACTCTTGGGTGCAATAGTTCAATGAAGACTGACAACAAAGCAAAACAGTTGACTGAGGCATGTGGTGATGGTACGATGGATGTGTCTAATTTGCGTCCCTGGGTGCAACAGCTCAATGAAGACAGAACATAATGTGACAACAAACCAAGACAGTTAAATGAGGCATGTGGTGATGGTACCATGGATGTGTCTCATGTGCGCTCTTGGGTGCAACAGCTCAATGAAGGCAGAACATCGTGTGACAACAAACCAAGACAGTTGAGTGAGGCATGTGCTGATGTTACCATGGATGTGTCTAATGTACGTTCCTGGGTGGGACAGTTCAATGAAGGCAGAACATCATGTGACAACAAACCAAGACATTTGAGTGGGGCATGTGGTGATGTTACCATGGATGTGTCTAATGTGCGTTCTGAGTGTGACAGATCAATGAAGACAGAACATCGTGTGAAAACAAACCAAGACAGTTAAGTGAGGCATGTGGTGATGGTACCATGGATGTGTCTAATGTGCGTTCCTGGGTGTGACAGATCAATGAAGACAAAACATCGTGTGACAACAAACCAAGATAGTTTAGTGAGGTATGTGGTGATGGTACCATGGATGTGTCTAACGTGCGTTCCTGGGTGCGACAGTTCAATGAAGACAGAACATCGTGTGACACTAAACCAAGAGAGTCACAGCCTCGCACCAACCGGTTTAACGACATCAGCCAGCGTGTGGAGAACTTTGTTCGGAGGATCGCCGATTGAGCCTTGCAGACATGGCCTCCAAAATTCGAATTTATGTGGAATCTGTGCACACAATCCTTCATAAAGATCTGAAAACGCTCAATCGGCAAACCTCCATAACAACGTTCTCCACTCGATGGATCATGTCGTCATACCGACTGGTGCGAGGTCGTGCCTGTCTTGGTTTGTTGTCACACGATGTTCTGCATTCATTGAACTGCCGCACCCAGGAACGCACATAAGACACATCCATGGTATCATCACCACATGCCTCACTCAACTGGCGATGAATTTTAATAGATGTCACACCAGGAAAATGGAGAAAACGAATGGTTACACGCTGTTCTTGCAATGAAAACGTCTCAATTTTTAGAACAAAAAACGGTCCTAACTCTCGTCACTGTGACTAGAGTTTTATGCACAGTACAGTGCTGCCACCTCTGTCACTCATTCACAAAGAGTCCACGTGTATTTTAAAAAAAAAAACGGAAGTTCCTCTATGGTCTCAGTCCTGAAATATATAGGAGGGCTTGTTTTGGTCTTCTAGGACTTCTAAACGTACATTCGCAGTGATATCTTCACATCGAAGTTGTCTACGTGGCAGAGAAACAAGAAATTATTTCAGAGAAAGAAACTCAAGGAAAAAAAAATATTTAAGAAGACATTTTGCTGTCTGCCCCTTTAGATTTCTTCTCTAATGCAATACGCCTCCTTCACTAAGCTGGCAGATATCACTCGGAGACGCTTTCTCTTGCTCATTAGTACACTGCAGCATTCTTCTTGTCTTGAACCCTGTGGAATGAGATTTTTCCTGTCATTTATTACTCCCCCACCCCCGTCACCATTTGCACAAAACCGCTGTCATTTACTTCATCAATTTGGTCGTTAGCCATCGAATGTTACAGTGACATCGTAACCGCCCAGTTCATTTTGAGCCACGAATCAACTTCGACAACTGCACACCGTTTCCAGCTTGAAATATCCTCCTTCGTGGTACAAAATCATTTTAAAGACTTGTTCTTGTTCTCCTTTTTCTAGAAGAGAACATATTTCTGTTTGTTCCAAAGTTCTAGTTTCTTCCTCATAGGATGAGTATGTGCTCTCTATCCATTTTTGTGGAGTTTTCCTCTGCTTCTACTGCCATTCAGTAGGATATCCTTTTATGCTCCTTTTGGCAAGCAATCTTCTTCCATTATATCACTGCATCTATGCCCGATCTCACTAACAAATGTTAAGACTTAACACGAGTTTAGCAATAGTTAAAACAAAAATTGTATTTCACCAAAAAGTGTTAGCGTAAGACTCGTGTTAAATCTCATGTTAAACTAACAAGCCGAATTTATAATGTTAAGTCCTTAACAATTGTAAATAGTCAAGATGGCGAGCATGAACTCAGCTGTTCATGTCAATTTGCTATATTTAAGACCGTCTAAATGGCATTCGTAATAGAGTACGGCCTATGAGGAGAAATGATTTTGAGGAACTATCCGAAGAAAATTGGTTTACGGAGGTATAGACTGTCGAAGCATTTTGCTATGAAGGTTACTGCGGAAGGACAAGAGAGGTTAGAACATGCATCGAAAGGAATATGGTGATCTCGCCTTTGCTTCAAGTATCAATAACCTTGCGATTTTATAATTCACTGAATTATGTGGATAATACGTTGTCCACCTTCCGTCTTGAAACGTTCAAGTCACTTGCCCTTCTTCGCTCCTCGTTTTAAATTTACGTAATAATGAGTTAGATCATGCATCGAAAGGAATACGACGATCTCGCCTTTGCTTCAAGTATCAATAACTTTGCGATTTTATAATTCACTGAATTACGTGGATAATACGCTGTCCACCTTCCGTCTTGAAACGTTTAAGTCATTTGTCCTTCTCCGCACCTCGTTTTAAATTTACGTAATAATGAGTTAAAATATACATCGAAAGGAATATGACGATCTCGCCTTATCTTCAAGTATTAATAACTTTGCGATTTTACAATTCACTGAATTATGTGGATAATACATTGTCCACCTCCCGTCTCGAAACGTTTAAGGCACTTGTTCTTCGCACCTCGTTTTACATTTACGTAATACTGACAAGTTGTTTGGTGCTTGTAGTAGTGACACATGCATTTGAATTCAATTCGTTTCCAATATTTTCCCCGCGACATCTTTCTCTTTTACGTTCACTGCATCCGTGCTCTTATTTTCGCGTCACCATTTCAATTAACAATTCTTTCTCCGTCGATGAAAAAATTGTCTCACGGCTTTATTTATGATTTTGTTCATCCGCCATTTGTGCAGGCGAAAATGAAAACAAAAGCGCATCGGAGTACGTTCAGGAAATCATCCATAGCCTCCTATAACTGTGATATTTACAATTTTCTTGGCGTTAACACAGGTTTGTTAACATTTTAAGAAAACAGGTTGGTGAAATGCAAGAAATTTAACATTAGTTATAGCGCTGTGACAATTGTTACGTTACATTTGTTAACGTCGATTTTAACATCCGTTGGTGAAACCTTGCACTAGGGCTGTAAGGAGGTGGGGGTATTCCTTTCATCCCTAAATAACGGCGGAAAGGCGCAGCTGAAAGGATAGCGGATTAGATGGTCGAGGAAATTGGTAGGCAGTTTACAGATAGCTAAATAGACAACACAAGCTTCTACAAAATGCCAATTTACTGTAACCTCATGATTGTTTACAAGACAGGTCACCCCCGGGGTGGAATGCTGTTGATTGATTAATACATCAAGACCCAGTCGGGCTCACCTTGGAGATGTGTTTCTATATAGCTGAGGATGCAAAGTGTAGGGTAAGCCATAACTAGTTGACGACATCACGAGACCGAATTTAGGACCAGCGTGAACTCCGGAGAAACTAGACTAAAAGAATGACCTGCCGCAAGTTGCCTGAATATTTTCCGGCATGGGGTCCTGCAGCGGAGCCCAACGGCTCACTCACACTAAAGCTTCAAAAGCCCTTGTGTGTGCTACCTTTTAATAATCACTAGGGAACACGTTTTTTGTACCCGAAACAAAATAGCCTAATTCTTATGCAAAATGACTCACTGATTCCAAAAATGCCTCTGAAAATGCTGTATCACGTAACGTTTTTGAGATATTCTTATTCTTTTATATAAAATTACAGAAATTAGGTATGATACCAACTCATATTGAGTTAATTTAAAATAATAGCCACCGACTCTTCTAAACAGAGCTTAAAGGCAGTGTTGCTTCATAATGGCAATTTACTACCTTCAATACCTTTATTTCATGCCATAGGAATGAAGGAGACATACGATTCCATGTCCATAATTTTAGATGTTATTAGTTATCAAAACCATAGCTGGGAAATTTGTAGTGACCTCAAGGTAGTTGTATTGCTAACGGGACTGCAGGGAGGTTTCACAAAATATTGCTGTTTTTTGTGCTTATAGGACAATAGGGCAACTGACAAGCATTTTATAGTGAAAGAATGGGGGAAAAGGGAAGACTATACCCCTGAAGCAAGCAATGTTAAGTATGTGCCTCCAGTAGACCCAAACAAAGTTCTTCTCCCCCCACTTCACATAAAGCTCGGGTTAATGAAGAATTTTGTTAAAGGTTTGGACAAAGGTGGAAGTGCATTTGAGTATTTAAGAAGTATCTTTCCCAAAATAAGTGAATCTAAATTGAAGGAAGGTATATTTGTCGGTCATCAAGTAAGAATACTTCTTAAAGACAGTGTTTTTGAATCAAAGCTTAAACGTGTTGAACTGGCAGCATGGAAATCATTTAAATCAGTGGTGGAAGGCTTCCTGGGCAATAACAAAGAAGAAAATTATGAAACTTTAGTCTCAGAACTATTAAGGAGCCACAAAGAAATGGGTTGACGTATGTCACTTAAAATCCACTTTTTGCACTCTCACCTTGATAGTTTCCCTACAAACCTAGGAGCTGTAGTAAGTGATGAGCAAGGTGACCGTTTTCACCAGGACATTTCTGAGATGGAAAGACGTTACCAGGGAATCGCTGTCAATAAAAAAAAAAAAACAATCAACAGTGAAACACTTCTGAGATAATTCAGGTATTGGTTTTCATCATTATCATGTGTTTATTTATTTTAATAATAATTATTATTATTTTCAATGTTATTTGGTAATAAAATACCTATTATTTTCAAATAATCAAATATGAGTTATCACATCACATTTCTGTAGGTTTTCATAAAAAATTATGAATACCTAAAAAAACGTTACGTGATACAGCATTTTGAGGGGCATTTTTGGAATCAGGAGATCAGTTTACATAAGAATTTGCCTATTTTGTTTTGGATATATGAAAATAACTTTTTTTTGTTCCCCAGTGTGATTTAGGTACCGACCGGCCAAAACTGGCGGCTAAATGTTTACCCAGCAGCCGCTACGTCAGCTGGTTCACTCAAGCCGATTCAGCTCTCTGTCTTACACAATTGTCTTAATTCACCCATTCCTGAATCACGCCACGCGTGATCATTCGACTTCTGTTTAGTCGGAAAAGCTGATTTAGCAATCCAAAGTACGTTTCCTGTCTAAAATATTCCAGTCATTCAACACGTAGAAGAAATGAAATGCTAAATTCCACTAATGCAAAATAAATCTTAAATATCTCTCGGCCTATATACGAGGGCTGTTCAATAAAGAATTATCACAACGTACCTTTACTCACCGTATTAATTTTGTGGTCCTTCTCAAAATAGTCTCCCCTGAATACGATGCAATTGGCCCAGCGTTTCTGCAAATCTTCAAATACATGCTGGAAACCATTTTTTGACAGATCCTTCAAAATCGTTTCCATAGCCTACACCAATGCTTCTCATGATGGATAATGCCTCTCACGAAGGCGTTTCTTCAAGTTAGGGAGTAGAAAGGTCACATGGGGCTAAATCCGGACTATAGGGAGGGTGAGGGAAGCACTTCACGTTGATTTTTACAATATATTCAGCAACAACATTGACAATATACGGCCGCGCATTATCGTGGTGCAGCATCCAGCCTGCTTCACGGAAATGTGGTGTTTTGTACCTGATATGAACTTTCAATGTTTTCAGGATATCCCTGTAGTATTGTCCAGTTACTGATGTGTGTGCAGATACAACATGCTGATAAACCATTCCATGAATATCAAAGAATGAGATGGCCATAACTTTCCCAGCAGAAGCAACTACTTCTGCTTTTTTGGGAGGTTGGTGATCACGTAGATTTCCACACTGAGCGTTGCTGTTTTCTCTCAGGATCAAAATGATGTAGCCCAGTTTCATCAGCAACGATTACGTTTGATAGAAGCTCCTGATCTTCCTCTAACATTAATTTTAACTGCATGCGAACGTTCTTTTGTTCGAGAATCAACGGTCTCGGAACCCATCGCGAACAAACACGTCTCACGTGTAATGTTTCTGTCACCAACGTGTGGGTGGCACCCAATAAAATGTTCAATATTTCAGAAAGTGATCTTAAGGTAATTCGTCGATCCTCTCTTACAATGGAAGCAGCAGTGTTGATGTTTTCTTCCGTAAGAGCAGTAACTGGAGCACTGGGTTCACCTTCCTTTGAAATTTATTGTCTCCCCACTTTAAACATTTTTAAGCCACCTTCGAGCTGTGCTGTAGGGAAGAACAGACTCTCCATAGGCCTCCTGTAACATTGTATTGGCCTCAACTGAAAATTTGTTGAGACAAAAGCAGAATTTAAAAGCCACATATTGTTCCTCGCGTGTCAGCTCCATTGCAGCGGCAGGCGATACTGAACATGTCTGAACTTCCCTGGTTCTCACAGGCGGGAACCAGGAGTACCAACAATGCAACTGCTACGGCGTGTTTGTTTCACATTAAGCTTATAGAATATAATAAGATTGAATTTTAGTGCGAAAAATTATGTCCGTAAAAAATTATAACCATTCATTATTGAACAGCCCTTCTACGTAACACTATGTGCTCCTTCCATTATTCCCTTCGCTCTTTCATAAATTTTGTAATATCTATGACACAGTTTTCTCTAATTACCATACTGGGTAATTAAAGGTAGGGATTAATGCCTATAATCCTATTGTTGCAACGCTATGAAGTGATATTTAGAAAAGCAATATCAACAAACTTTCACTTTATTATAATTACAAATAAATAATTAAATCATTTATTGTGCATATTCCAAAATCTTACAATTTACCACGTTATGCTACATTCATTTTTCTTCACCTTGTTGCTACCTTGGCTTACACGATACCCTGGTCTTCTGCTCTACCAGGTGGTTTTTAACCTTCATGCTTCCTTGTTACTTAATTAGTCCCATTCTTCCACACATCTTCCTTTCTTATATTCTTTACATTTCTTGTCCATTTATCTTTTACTTTCTGCAAGAACTCACCAATACTTCTTACCTTCTTTTCCTCCTTTTCCGTTAACATTTTAATAGTTACTATTCTCTTCTCTACTTTCTCCCATTTTTTTTTTCCGAAACCTTTTTTATCCACATTGCAACCACCTCGCGTTCTGTTACATAGTGCTCTATGCTTTCTTTCCCCCACACAATTCACAAATTCCCTTTTCCCTACCTCTTATCCCTCTTAGAAATATTATTCCTATTCTCATCCAAGCTAACCCTTCTCTCTCTTGCCTATTGCAGTAATTTATATATGTTTCTCGTCCCCAGTCTCTTTTCATTTGTTTATAAAATAGCAATGATTTCATATTTTCTAGACTTCACCATATTTCCTGTCTTCCATATCTTCAATTCTGCATTATACCAATTTACCCACATCGCTTGTATTCTTTTCCTCTAATCTCCACAGATCTCACATTCCTATTTTTTCCATAACTCCTCCTATCTCTGCCCACCAACTATTTGGGTTTACTAAACTTTTTTGCTGTTTCCTCTTTGACCAAACAGGTATACCAAAATTTTATTATTCTTTCTACTATTATTATTCTATTTTCTCTTGTCTTTTCTAATTCTACTGAAGCTGCTTCCCTAGTTGCTGACTGATCTTGGTATAGTGTGTGAGATTTTATTAGAAATACATATTTGGAAGTTCCAGGTATTAGAAAGCAACTCGCGCAGTGCAACCGACATGGATCTATTGAGTCTACCATGCGCAAAAGAAACTGATGAGATAAAGCATCAAAAAGATGCACGGAAGTCATTAAATTCCAGCACTTTCCCTCTTGAAGCTGTCTAGAAAGAAGGAACCGTTGAACAAACAGCACTTTGGTATCAACAAGATGTGCACTTGACTTTGGAAAATTATCTGGCGCCTCCATATGCCATAAAATCTAAGTGAAAGATGAATGTCTGGTAGCTCTATGCTCTACGTGCTCTGGACTCATTTGAACACTATTTCATTGGTTGTACGAAATGAAATGTGTAGTGTTTAACGCCCGCTTTTACTACTTACGCCACCGCAGGCGGTGACACTGATGACACATGAGATGAAGATGGAGCACTGGTGGAATGAGATGGTGGGGGAAACCGGAAATCCCGGAGAAAACCCGCCTCAGCGCCGTGTTGTCCACCACAAATCTCACTTTGCGGTCACCTGGGATCGAACCCGGGCCGCCTTGGTGAGAGCCAAGCGGTCTAACCACTGAGCCACGGCGTGGCCTTGGTTGTACAATTTTACTTAAAGTTGGAAGTCTTCCCTTATCCTGAAAGATGAATGTCAAGTAACTCTAAGCTCTATAAATCATGGACTCATTTGCACAATATTTTATTCCCTGTCCGGTATGACTTAAACTTAAGGTTTTCCCTTATCCTAAAATATGAATGTCTGGTAAATCTAAGCTCCATAGATTCGGGACTTATTTGAACGTAATTTCAGTCATCGTGCGATATGACAACCTTGCAGGGTTTTGCTTATCCTGAAAGATGAATGTGTAATAACTAAGCTTTATGTGACCTGGACTCGTTTACACATCATTTCATTCATCGTCCAATATGACGTAACGTTGGAGGTTTTCCTTTACCCTGAGAGATAAATATCTGTTAACTCGGTTAAAGTTTTTCTTATCCTGAAAAATAAATTTCTGTTGACTCTGAGCTCTGTGGACCCTGTACAGACTTGAACTTCATTTCATTCATTGTCCGCTATGATTTATCTTTGGAGCTCTTCCCTTATCCTGAAATATGAATTTCTATCAACTTTGAGCTCTGTGGAGCCTGTACTCATTTGACCATCTTTTCATTTATCGTCTGATACGAGGCATGTGTTTTAAGTCAGTACCGTTTTGCGATTCCGCCGCCGCACCGCTACGGTCGGCGTTCCGCGCATGCGCGCTGGTTACCTAATCTCTTGTCTACGCACTGACGCCATTACAGTCTGATTCTTCACTGTATACTGTAACGCGAGCGCTGGAACACCCTGTGAAGCAGCTGAGAACGGGAGACAGGGAAGGTTCGGTTAGCCACGCCCTCGCCTCGTTTGTCCTATAGTGGTGACAGGCTGTGGTCAGGGGAAAAACATGACTGTGTCGTCTGTTTCTCTACACCTGTTTCTCGAAATTACGGAATCTGGAACATTCCCCTGGTCACTAGAAACCGGCGATATTCCTATATAAAGAGGGTTACAGACGGACAGAGTTGAGTTGGTCGGTCAGTTAGTGAGACAGTCGCAGTTCTTTGTGTAAGAGTTAGTCAGTGACGTGTTAATGTACGGGAAGATTGTGCAACGGAAGACTGTACGTAACTGTGAAGGTGTACCGGAGCTTACGTAACCGCGAGTACAAGGAAATTGTAACGGACGAACTGGTGAATTGTAGCTGTGTGCAGCACGAAATTCTGTGTAATTGGCAAGTGTTAAACTGTAAGTCGGTGGAAATAAAGAACATTGTTGAGTGGTGTAATTGGACTTTTTATTTCACGAACCCACAAAGTCACACTGGTGTCAGGAAGCGGGAAAACAACATAACATCACCGAACATTAGAACCATGGAGGCAGCATTAGAAAAGATTTTAGCGGAACTGAAAGAAATGAAGACGGCAACTGAAAACCTCGCTGCAAAAATAGAAGCGGCAAACAACAACCGCATCGCCGAGTTGAAACAAATGAAGACGGCCAACGACAACATCACCGCGGAGATGGAAGAAATGAAGGCCGAGTTAACCACAGAAATGAGAGCAGCGAACGGCAGTCTGGCCACGGAAATGAAGGCGGCGAACGAGGCTCTCGCCGCAAAGTTTGAGGAACGGTTGGCCGGCGAGAGGGATGACGTCACGAACCGGGGCAAGCGGAAGGGTCAAGTAGACGACCGCCTTAATGATTTAGAGGAAAAGGCCGACAACATCGCAAAACCCCTCACCCGCCTGACGGAGGAAAACCGGCCTTATGTGTGGACGGAGGACGCCGAAGACGCTTTCCAGCACCCGAAGGGGACCCTGTGCAGTGCTCCTATTTTGGGTTTCCCACAACCGGGTGGCGCCTTCATTGTGGACACCGACGCTAGTGACCATTGCATTGGAGGTGTCCTATCGAAAAACCTGGAAGGCCAGACAGCACGTTGGGTCCAGAGGCTGCAGGAGTACGACTTCACCTCGGAACATCGTAGAGGGAAGAGTCACGATAACGCAGACGCCTTGTCCCGAAGACCCTGTTCAGTAGAGTGCGGTCAGTGCACCAGAGTGGAAGATAAGGAGCGTGACGCAGCAGTCCGAGTAGTTGTGGCAGTGCCTGCTGAAGCCTGGGATAGCGCAGGCCTGAGGAGGGAGCAGCTGGCGGACGCAGACTTGGGGCCACTCTTGAGGGAAGTGGAGGCAGGGGTGAGACCAACCTGGGATGACATCGCACCGAGGAGCGCCACCTACAAGTCGTACTGGGCCCGATGGGACTCGTTGAAGACCAGAGTGGGCGTGCTGTTCCGGGTATGGGAGTCACCCGATGGGAAGGCGCAGAGAGGACAGTTGGTACTTCCCCGGAGTAAGGTCCCGGAAGTCTTGGAGGGAGTGCACGCCGGTACTTCAGGAGGACACCTGGGAGCGAACCGTATGATTCACAAACTACGGCAGCGCTACTTCTGGCTGAGACTCCGAGCAGATGCTGGTGGTACACCTGGACCGCCTCGCACGCTACGATGGGGCTGTTCGGGGCGAACAGCTTTGAGGAGGGAGCAGTGTAACGCGAGCGCTGGAACACCCTGTGAAGCAGCTGAGAGCGGGAGACAGGGAAGGTTCGGTTAGCCACGCCCTCGCCTCGTTTGTCCTATAGTGGTGACAGGCTGTGGTCAGGGGAAAAACATGACTGTGTCGTCTGTTTCTCTACACCTGTTTCTCGAAATTACGGAATCTGGAACATTCCCCTGGTCACTAGAAACCGGCGATATTCCTATATAAAGAGGGTTACAGACGGACAGAGTTGAGTTGGTCGGTCAGTTAGTGAGACAGTCGCAGTTCTTTGTGTAAGAGTTAGTCAGTGACGTGTTAATGTACGGGAAGATTGTGCAACGGAAGACTGTACGTAACTGTGAAGGTGTACCGGAGCTTACGTAACCGCGAGTACAAGGAAATTGTAACGGACGAACTGGTGAATTGTAACTGTGTGCAGCACGAAATTCTGTGTAATTGGCAAGTGTTAAACTGTAAGTCGGTGGAAATAAAGAACATTGTTGAGTGGTGTAATTGGACTTTTTATTTCACGAACCCACAAAGTCACAATACGTTGGTTATTGAGTGTTTAAGATGCCTCCGACAATCGTGAGTCCCGCCGATTGTGAAGTATGGGCTGTCATACGATTTCTTAGTGCTAAAGGCGTCAAATCGATCGATATTCATGGTGAGATCTGTGAAGTATAAGGACCAAACATGATGAGTGATGGAATGGTAAGGAAATGTGTGAGAGCATTTTAAGATGGCCGCACAAATGTGCATGATGAAGAACGGAGTGGGCGTCCTTCAGTCGTTACTGAAGATTTGGTGCAGAAAGTGGACGAAAAGGTGAGAGAAAACAGACGCTTTACAATTTCATCATTGTGCGACTATTTTCCTCAATATTCTCGTAGTGTTTTGTATCGCATTGTGACCGAGAACTTGAAGTTCCGGAAATTGTGTTCACGTTGTGTTCTGAAAATGTTGACGGATTTGCCCAAAAGCTAACGTTTAGGCAGTGCATTGACTTTCCTTGAGCGGTACCACAATGAAGGTGAAGATTTTTTAGACCAAATTGTTACTGGTGACGAAACATGGGTGGCTTTACGTCACAGCAGAATCGAAACAACAATCCATGGAATGACGACATTCATCATCACCCACAAAAGTGAAGTTTAAGCAAACAATTTCTGCCCGGAAAGTCATGTGCATAGTTTTTTGGGACAGAAAAGGAGTATTGCTAGAGGAGTTTCTGCCTCGTAGTGAGACAATCAATACAGCGTCTTATTGTGAGACATTGAACAATCTGCGCCGTGCAATCCAGAACAAAAGACGTGGCAAGTTGAGAAAGGGTATCGTTTTGCTGCATGACAATGCCCGTCCACATGTGGCTAATCGGACCAAAGACATCATCAAATCTTTTCAGTGGGAAACTCTAGATCATCCTCCATACAGCCCTGATCTGGCGCCCAGCGACTACTATTTGTTCCTGCACTTGAAGAAACATCTGGGCGGTCAGCGTCTTCAAGACGATAACGAAGTCAAAACATTAGTGATACAGTGGTTAACACGTCAGGCGGCAGAATTTTGTGAGGAGTGTATTCAAAAACTGTTACGACGTTATGACAGGTGCCTCAATATTCACGGAAATTATGTAGAAAAGTAGAGTAAGGTACAGGTTTTCACGTAAAAATAAAATTATTGCGATATCTATGCACGTCTTCTTTTAATTCCAAAACGGTACTGACTTAAAAGCATACCTCGTATAACCTAACGAAGTTTTCCCTTAACCTGAAAAATGAACTTCTGTTACTCTGTGGACTCTGGGATCATTTGAATATTATTTCATTCATTGTCCGATATGATTATCGTTAGTTTCCCTTATCCTGAAAGACGAATATCTGTTAATTGTATTCTCTCTGGACTCAAGTTCAATATATAGATTTCACTTGTTATGAATGTGTCTTAAACATACGTTATATTAATCATCAGTTGTTTTAAAAAAAGAAGAAAATCATAAGCTTAGAGAACATTTACGAAAACGATAGTGTGGGATGACGGACTTTCTTGAAATATTTCATGTCGTATCCTTGGAAGATGCTGAACCTAAATACCAAGTTTGGTTTTTGATTGAAATTGATGGAGGTACATAAACACGGCCCTCTTTTTAGAAATCTTTTATTTAGATTCAGAGGGTGACACAACGTGTTATTTCTGGTTAAATCATGATATAGAATCTTTGGTTGATATGAATTACTACGGCTGTATGCAATAGCTACTAGAAAGTGAAAAAAGGGAATGCCCTTTTCAGTAATATACGAGAAAAATACTGTGACGAAACCGTATCTACGATCGCGTGGCTTGTTTACACAAAAGAGACTGATAGGAGGCCAGTGTGAAAACCAAGAGCCCGCGGTAGATAAGGGTCTGACGAAACAAAGAGACTGAGATAAAACGAAATTTCTAGTTACTTCTGGACTGATAGAAATTGTTCGCGTTCTGGTTTATTTGGGAAACATCTAGAAATTATCTGTGAGGTATTTAAAGAGGCGACGATTGGCCAAGAGTCAGTTGTAAACAGTGAGTAGAGTTGTTGGTTGTGAAACAGTGTTGTGAAATGAGAGACAGCCAGCTGTGCTGTAACGAGAACTAAGGATGTAATCTGCTGTCATTGTTTGTTATTGTGATCGACCTTGGTATACTGATGATGTACGTAACGTAATGCTGCTGTAATCTATAAGAGTATTTCTACGAAAATAAAGGAGATCTTTAATTTCTGCAGCTCTGTCCTTTAAGTCTATGAACCCACAAAGTCACAATACGTATGTCCGAACAAAACTGAAAATGAATCACTAGTGTTTACTACAGATGACGATAGGATAGCGCAATTTCAACCGCATTAGATGCGTTTATGGTGCATAGAGACAACTCAGTGACAGTTACGTCACTACAACTACGTGTGTGTGACAGCCAATCACTTTCGATACCGCCTAACATAGCTTCGAGATCTCCGCCTATAAATTTCAGCACATTATTGCTAATTTCGCTGTAGACGCATTTATTTACACTCTGGTAATTCGTGTATGTTGGGTTATGTCCATCCTAAAAGGAGTGAAAGTCTGATGTGTCGTAGTCTAAAATTGTAAAGTTTGCTTCACCATTTGTTGGTCTTTTTCTTGATGTTAATTCCGGCTATCTACTCAAGGTGTAAGAAATTTATCTCGGGGTAATCGTGGGAGTTTATTGTTAAATGAAAAGCTGGCGCTACTTCAAACTTCAAAAGTTTTAACTCTCTTTTTACTTCATCTATCAGGTGAAGAGATTAAGTCATATCGGACGATGAATGAAGTGATGCTCAAGTAAGTATAGGTTCCACAGAGCTCAGAGTTAACATAAATTCATCTTTCTAGATAAGCTAAAACCTTAAATATAAGTCATATCGAACAATGAATGAAATGATGTTTAAACAAGTCCAGGTCACAGAGAGCTTAGAGTTATCAGACATTTATCTTTCAGGATGAGGGAAAGCATCCAACATTAAATCATATCGGACGATGAATGAAATGATGTTTAAATGAGTGCAGGATACATAGATCTTAGGAGTTACCAGACATTCCTCTTTCAGGATAAGGGGAAACTTCCAACGTTAAGTCATATCGGAGGATGAATGAAATGTTTAAATGAGTGCAGGATACATAGATCTTAGAGTCACCAGACATCTTTCAGGATAAGGGGAAACTTCCAACTTTAAGTCATATCGGACGATGAATGAAATAATGTTTAAATCAGTGCAGGATACATAGATCTTAGAGTTACCATTTATCTTTCAGGATAAGGGAAAACTTCCAACGTTAAGTTCATATCGGACGATGATTGAAATGATGCTTAAATGAGTGCAGGATACATAGATCTTAGAGTTACCAGACATTCATCTTTCAGGATAAGAGGAAACTTCCAACATTAAGTTCATATCGGACGATGAATGAAATGATGCTTAAATGAGTGCAGGATACATAGATCTTAGAGTTACCAGACATTCATCTTTCTGGATAACAGGAAACTTCCAACATTAAGTCATATCGGACGATGAATGGAATGATGTTTAAATGAGTGCAGGATGCATAGATCTTAAGAGTTACCAGACATTCATCTTTCAGGATAAGGGAAAACTTCCAACGTTAAGTCATATCGGACGATGAAAGAAATGAAGCTTAAATGAGTGCAGGATACTTAGATCTTAGAGTTACCAGACATTCATCTTTCAAGATAAGGGAAAACTTCCAACGTTAAATCATATTGGACGATGAATGAAATGATGATTAAACAAGTCCAGGTCACAGAGGGCTTAGAGGTATCAGACATTTATCTTTCAGGATAAGGGAAAGCATCCAACATAAAATCATATCGGACGATGAATGAAATGATGTTTAAATGAGTGCAGGATACATAGATCTTAGGAGTTACCAGACATTCCTCTTTCAGGATAAGGGGAAACTTCCAACGTTAAAACATATCGGACGATGAATGAAATGATGTTTAAATGGGTGCAGGATACATAGATCTTAGGAGTTACCAGACATTCCTCTTTCAGGATAAGGGAAAACTTCGAACGTTAAGTCATATCGGATAATGAATGAAATGATGTTTAAATGAGTGCAGGATACATAGATCTTAGAATTACCAGATATTTATTTTTCAGGGTAAGAGAAAACCTCCAACGTTAAGTCATATCGGACGATGAATGAAATGCTTAAATGAGTGCAGGATACATAGATCTTAGGAGTTACCAGACATTCATCTTTGAGCAGAAGGGGAAACTTCCAACGTTAAGTTCATATCGGACGATGAATGAAATGATGTTTAAATGAGTGCAGGATACATAGACCATAGTGTTACCAGACATTCATCTTTCAGGATAAGGGAAAGCTTCCAACGTTGTCATATCGGACGATGAATGAGATGATGTTTAAATGAGTGCAGGATACCTAGATATTAGAGTTACCAGACATTCATCTTTCAGGATAAGGGGAAACTTCCAACGTTAAGTCATATCGGACGAGGAATGAAATGATATTTAAATGAGTGCAGGATACATAGATCTTAGAGTTACCAGACATTCATCTTTCAGGATAAGGGGAAACTTCCAACGTTAAGTTATATCGGACGATGAATGAAATGATGTTTGAATGAGTGCACGATACACAAATCTTAAAATTACCAGACATTTATTTTTCAGGGTAAGGGAAAACCTCCAACGTTAAGTTATATTGGGCGATGAATGAAATGACACTCAAATGAGTACAAGGTTCACAGAGCTCAGAGTTAACAGACATTCGTCTTACAGGATAAGAGAAAACCTTTAGATTAAGTCATATCGGACAATCAATGAAACGATGTTTAAACAAGTCCAGGTCACAGAGAGCTTAGAGTTATCAGACATTTATCTTTCAGGATAAAGGAAAGCCTCCAACATTAAATCATATCGGGCGAAGAATGAAATGATGTTTAAATGAGTGCAGGTTACACAGATCTTCGAATTACCAGACATTTGTTTCTCAGGGTAAGAGAAAACCTCCAACGTTAAGTTATATCGGACGATGAATGAAATGACACTCAAATGAGTACAAGGTTCACACAGCTCAGAGTTAACACATTCATCTTTCAGGATAGGAGAAAAACTTAAAGTTAAGTCATATAGGACAATGAATGAAATGATGTTTAAATGAGTGCACGTTACACAGATCTTAGAATTACTAGGAATTTATTTTTCAGGGTAAGGGAAAACCTCCAACGTTAAGCCATAAGGGACGATGAATGAAATGGTGCACAAATGAGGCCAGGGTCCGTAGAGCTTAGCGTTACCCAAAACTCAATTTTGAAGATAAAACCGCGATGAAAGCTTTATCAATGTAACTAACACAACCTGACCGAGAATCGAACCACATATGCTACCACCTATGCTGCAGGGGCAAGCTCCTGAAGAGTTAGGAAAACATTACTATAAAAAACCATTACAGATGTCATTGAAACTTAGAGTTGATGTCTTGTTCTCTTAGCCCTTATTTATGCAAGAAGAGTGGGAACTAAAAGCCATGACTTAGCATTCATTAAAATCTTTGATTATTTGTTAAAGGCTATTGGACTCCCAGAGGAGAATTAGTAATAAGGTAATTTTTTTGTCTGTTTACCATGAATATAGAGGAATAAGCGCTTCTAAGATGGGTTTATAAATGAGTAGAGAAAGTCAAGAGAGTGCAACTCATTAAATTGTGTTTACTCCACTATACTTTATCTTCGGCTTTGTTTACATGATAGGATGATATTTCTTTGTTTCTAAGGTGGATTACAATTTTGTTCTTGATATTATCCAAGGGTCTTGTTATATTTGTGAACTAGATATGTGCCTTTAGATATATTCCCTACATTTCTCATTTGTTTCAGGGAGAAAGCATTGTGTCCAGTTTCGTCTGAAGAGGTTTATGCTGCCTTAGGATGATGCTGCATTAGCGGGATCTTGCTTCAGTCTTGGGCAGAGTGGTATTCCAAGTTAAGCATCAGTTGTAATAAAAGTAACGATGACATCGGAATCTAAGTTTGAAAAGTTTAATAACTTTTTAAATTTTAGTTAATTGATAGAAATTAATCATTTCTCCACACTATCCGTATATAGGCTATGGTTTTTGATAGAGTCAACATGAAAAATTCAATGCCATGGCCGGGATTTGAACCATGGATCTCCTGGTTTCCGTCCAGTCGCTCTTATACGGCTAGTGTGGAGAAATGATTAATTTCCATCAATTAACTAAAATAATAAGAGTTAAATGATGAAGCCTGGGACTAAAGTACTTACGATAATAAGTCGCCACAAAGAGTGTATCTCGGATGCGAGAGAGCAGCCACGCCGTGGCTCAGTGGTTAGACCGCTTGGCTCTCACCAAGGCGGCCCGGGTTCGATCCCAGGCGACCGCAAAGTGAGATTTGTGGTGGACAACACGGCGCTGGGGCGGCTTTTCTCCGGGACCTCCGGTTTCCCCCGCCATCTCATTCCACCAGTGCTCCATCTTCATCTCATGTATCATCAGTGTCACCGCCTGCGGTGCCGTATGTAGTAATAGCGGGCGTTAAACACTACAAATTTGAACTTTCACATTTCACTTTCGGATGCGAGAGCCCTTAGTGGTTTACCGGGGAAACATATGAGTTAAATGGAGAATTTAATGTCAGGACGGCACGTTGGCCATGGAAGCTGCATGGGTAAGAGCGACTGGACGGAAACAAGGAGATCTGTGGTTCAAATCCCGGCCATGGCATTGAAATTTTCATGTTGACTTTATCTATCAAAAACTTTTTAAATAGTTACTTAAATCAGGGGAAGACAGGTGGTGGAGCTGTGATGTCAGCTGTCAGCTCCAACAACCATATGCATCCCCAAACGAAAGGCAGGTTAGCGTGTGACGTCATCTACTGCCCAAGAGGAAGGAAACAGTTTGATGTGTTGGGATTCCGACAGCGTAGGAAAGACAGGAAATATATGGGTATTAATAATATGTACAACTTACATCTTCGCTGTTGCAATATTAATGCTGCCTGCTTTAATGTCTCAACTGTCACAATCTATAAGCAATTATATTTTGACGTTTATATTTTATTTTATATTTATATTTATAAAACTTCAATTCGTAGTTTATCTGAAGGTCAGGCATGATATAAAGTAAATAAAATAAAACAGAGTAATTTTCTCTGCAAATTGGAGGAGCCCATTCAAAACAGATTTATGTGGGCATTTTCCGACACTCTGTTTCGTTTTTCTTTAACTAGCTCATCAACGTCAGGACGTAATGTCTAAGAACTTTGTAATCGAAGACTGCATGTTAGATTGTAATCCGGCAAAGTACTTTGGTGTTTGTACCTAGACAATTGCTTGCACACATATGTCGAGCCAAACATACACAATGTCCGTGCGACAACTGCATACAACTTCGGAAATCTGGTTTGGCGGACATTCTTGTAAAAATAAGCCAAGTCTTTTTGTATTTATATTTTTCCTTCAATAAACCGTTACATTGTAAATTTAACAGTTCCATTTGGTACGTGGCAGCTACATTGTTCTGATCGAGTGTACTCCACCTGACTGAACCATCAGATTCTGTACTCAAGCGCCATTTATATAGCAACTTGGTACTACACGGCTCTTGCCTGACGTCACACGCCCTGTAGGCCTCCCTCCCGACTGAAATACGTCACAACTCTCGAAGCGATCTTCCTCTGACAAATCGAGTACCTGCCAACCGATGGAAACGGATCTATGTATGAATATTCGGAAGCAGGGGCGGTTCCTCCGTAAGGTTGCAGGTTTGCGCTACACCCACTGATTCTGAATGTACAACAGGTGCATTTTGCACATTAAAGCTGTACTTTTTTGCATTGTTTTATATACAAACATGTTTCAATTACGCTTATCGTCTGTAGCTGCCCATGACCGCAGAAGTCGAAATAAACAGTGATTAGCTGTAGGAGCCGCAGGTTAGCAGCGAAGAGTTAACCTAAGATTTCGCCCAAATGTAGGCTCTCTGAGGGGGTTGCGGGAAGGTGAAGAGATGGGAGTGGCTTCTTATACATTGCTTAAATGGAGGTTTATAAACCTAGCTCCTCCTACTCTTAGCAACGGCTATAGCGTGACCTTCAGGCTTAGCTTCTGTGTGCTCTGCTTTTCGAGCACAGGGAGAATTTATTTAAATGCATGGAGATTATTCAGAAGAGAGCTCTATTAAACAACAACGCCACACTTGTTCAGGCTTCTGGGTTTAAGGCCACTTTGAAAGATTATAATTTTATATTCTGGCTGTTTTTCTTCTACAAGATCATGCCACATGTGGACATTTTGTAGAATCAGTTGCAGAAACGAGACTGCAATGCAACATTTGCCATCGCCCAGCTCAACGCATTTGAAAGGGAAGTGCAAAAGGTAAGAAATAGCGTGGATATCGAGGAACACGAGGAAACTGCAATTAAGAGGAGAAGAATAAAAGATCATAATGTGAAAAGAAGAGAAGCTCTTGAAATATGTGACATTCTTAGAGAAGCAAAGGACAGATTTAGTTTCACAGGGCATCTGGTAGCCTCAACTTTGTTTCATCAAGAAAGTTTCTAAGACATTTCCAGAGGTTTCCCTTAGAGAAACAATAAGGTTCTATCCTGTTATCGTTGGAACAAAAATTCGTAGAAAACTGGCTGTAATTTACAGTCGAGAGGAATTTCGTGGAATATCCGGCGCTTTGTGCTTGATGGACTTCATTAAGGAAAACAATTTATGTACTACATTCAGCGAATATTTCAAACTCCTCCGAGTACTATTAACTATGCCAATGTCTACCGCTGAAGCAGAATGCTGTTTCGCAACATTAAAAAGAGTAAAAACGTTCCTTAGGAACACAATGTCACAGGACCGATTTTCAGCATTAGCAATGCTTTCAATTGAGAGAGATTTTGTTATGAATATCAGCGACTTCAACGCAAAAGTTATCGATAGATTCGCCAGGTCTAAGGAGAGTGGAGCAGAGAATCTGTATAAATAGGTGAGTCATTACTACTCTGTATTTTATTTTTCATTTGCGCACCACCAATAATTTAACCCACCACCCGCCACTTTTCGGCGGTAACGTATTTTAATCTTGCATTACGTGAACACACTTGATTCTAACATTGAGGCAAGAAATGACGTCTCATTTAGCTACATCTTTCTTCATCGGCGACTAGTCCAGAAGTGTCTAAGATTCTGCGTAGCACGTCCTACTCAGCTAACAAAATTCTAATAATCTCCCCATTTGATAATGACTCTAAAACACCCACTACTAGCTTCTACTAGGAAGGTGCCACTTCACTTCTACATTACTGAAATCTCCTGGTTTCCATCTTAAAGCCCTCTATACACTCTATATGCTCTCACATATACCACGAGTTGCAAGCTGCCCCGCCATACTCAATCTGGAAACTTTGATAGTAACCTTGCTCTCACTAATGTAACCTACCTATTTCTGCGAATCTGCTTAAAACTGAAGCTCCTTCAATTACCATGCTTAATGACATCTTACCCCAGCCAAACTGTATTTATAATAAACTGCCAAACCTAACACTGTGAAGCATTTAATGCAAATACACAAAATATTCAATTTTATTTTATTTTATGAGGGTGGTCTGAAAAGTTTCTGACGTAATAAAGATACAAAACATTTTTTCAGAATTTTTTTTCCAACATAGTCTCGTTGTAACTCTACACACTTCTCCCAGTGATTCTCCCATCTGTGTAACCCGTCCAAATAGTACTCGGCGTTTTTCAACATAGTATCCTTGTAGCTCAACACACTTCTACCAGCGATACTTCCATCTCTGTATCTCGTCCAAATAGTACTCGGCGTTTTTCAACAAAGTCTCCTTGTAACTCTACACACTTCTCCCAGCGATGCTCCCATCTCTGTAACCCGTCCAAATAGTACTCGGCGTTTTAAAACATAGTCTTCTTGTAACTCTACACACTTCTCCCAGCGATGCTCCCATCTCTGTAACCCGTCCAAATAGTACTCGGCGTTTTTTCAACATAGTATCCTTGTAACTCTACACACTTCTCCCAGCGATGCTCCCATCTCTGTAACCCGTCCAAATAGTACTCGGCGCTTTTCAACATAGTCTTCTTGTAACTCTACACACTTCTCCCAGCGATGCTCCCATCTCTCTAACCCGTCCAAATAGTACTCGGCGTTTTTCAACATAGTCTCCTTGTAACTCTACGCACTTCTCCCAGCGATGCTCCCATCTCTGTAACCCGTCCAAATAGTACTCGGCGTTTTTCAACATAGTCTCCTTGTAACTCTACACACGTCTCCCAGCGATGCTCCCATCTCTGTAACCCGTCCAAATAGTACTCGGCGTTTTTTCAACATAGTATCCTTGTAACTCAACACACTTCTACCAGCGATGCTTCCATCTCTGTATCTCGTCCAAATAGTACTCGACGTTTTTCAACAAAGTCTCCTTGTAACTCTACACACTTCTACCAGCGATGCTTCCATCTCTGTATCTCGTCCAAATAGTACTCGACGTTTTTCAACATAGTATCCTTGTAACTCAACACACTTCTACCAGCGATGCTTCCATCTCTGTATCTCGTCCAAATAGTACTCGGCGTTTTTCAACAAAGTCTCCTTGTAACTCTACACACTTCTCCCAGCGATGCTCCCATCTCTGTAACCCGTTCAAATAGTACTCGGCGTTTTTCTCTGCAAAATAGTTGTTCACGAAGGTAATCACCACTTAATTTGAAGAAAATCAATCCTCCGAGCGCAATTCTCAGATGAGGGGGGGAAAAAAAAAGAAGTCACTTGGGTCTAGATCTGGCGAGTAAGGCGGATGGTCAAGAAGTTCAAACCGTGGTTCGTGGATTTTCGCTATTACAACCGCTGAAGTGTGAGACGGTGCGTTGTCTTGGTTAAACAGGACTTTTTTCCTCCAAATGTGGCCCCTTTTCCGCAAGTTCTATCTTCAGCTTGTCAAATAATGATGTGTAGTATGCTCCTGAAATTGTTTTTACTTTTTGAGGATAACGGACTAAAATAACTCCATGACTATCCCAAAAAAGAGTCGGCATCACTTCCCCAGCAGAAAAAACTGATTTTGGTGCCTTTTTTTTTCCTTTGCAGTCCACTATCTGGAATGTACTTTTCTTTCGAGTGTGTAACTGTGTATCGAAGTTTCATCTGCAGTAATTAATCGGCGCCATAACTCATATTTATGCATCTTAACTGCGCCAACAGAGCGTTGTAAATGTTCTTTTGAACACATTTTTGTTGTGATGTGTGCGAACGCACCCAACGCGCGGACAACTTTCTCATGTCTGAATGTTGATTTAATTATAGACAAACACGTTATTTTGATATGTTCATAGTCTCTGTGTCTCTCTTTAATTCGGCGGTGGTCTAGCACCTTTTGTTGATCTTTGGCGATGTTTTCTTCGGTAGTTGCAGCTTTTGCACGTTCTGAGCGTTCATCGTCTCTGAAGGTCTTACGGCCACGTTTAAATTCAGTTGCCCAAAAAGTCACTGTGCTAAATGATGGTGTATGGCCCTTATATACAGAATCCAACTTATCTTTGATTTGCGTAGGCGTATTGCCTTTCAGAAATAAATATTTAATGACAGCTCGATACTCGATTTTGTCCATTTTCATAAAAGCACTCACATCAACTCACTCAAACGACTGTAACATAACAACTGAGCGTCAGAAATGGCTGAAACTTTGGTGAGTAACTATCAACAGATGAACAACGAAATTCGCTAGCTTTTATTTACAGTGTTGCCATCTTCATTTTGAGGTCGGAAACTATTGATTTATTCGATTGATCGGCAATTTCTATATCACGTCTCTTTATAAAACTGTTTGCTTTTCTAGTAGTGGTACTTGAGTTGTATTCATTTATTTATTCCTTGATTCCCTATAATCTGCATTTTTATTTTGAATCCTTCCGAAAGGATTGCAAATTCTTTATACTTTTCAACGTTTGTCCTTTCATCGTTTTAAAATATCGGTATTAATCTACTTGTATTTATCTCCTTTGGAAAATGTGTGGAGTGCATTTACGTCAATCAGCATTTCAAATATTGATAGCAGTATGTGTATTATTTGTACATGCTTTGAAGGAAATTTCTCTTTCAGAAATTGGGAAGGGATCGGCTCTTTGAAGTGAGCCACTGTTAGCACCTGGAATATACATATAAAACGGCAGTTATATGCGATACCTGCCTCTCTTCTCATTCACAGGCTCGTATCAAACAGGGTGTGGGATACAGCCATAGAGCAACTATACAAATAAACCCTCTTCCCACCATCCCTCTGCTTTCTGCTCTGTGGCGTTGATCAAAGCAACACTAAGGTACGTAAATGCGCAATCACTCTTGAGAAGTAATGCAAACATGAAACAAAATCTACTCCAACATTATCACAAATTAGCTTTTGCATGTACGTATGCTTACGGACGTCTTTGTGTGGCGTAAGCTTAAATATATATTCAAACATTTTAATTAAACGAATAGTACTTTATAATTAATAACTGACATTGTTTTCGAGGTTAATAAGCATAAATCATTTTTTTACAAAAAAAGGGTTAACTGGGTTCAAATTGATGCTCAGATTGCATTTAATTCACTGGTCCCTATTATGCGTTTCAAATTGGAAGGTGTTTGTCCTTGGGTACTACTAGGCGAGCAACCAATCGGAGTGCTGCGGTGTTGTCGTATTGCACTGCCGCTAAGTGATATGTGACGAGCGGAAATCTAAAAAAAAAAATCTAATAAATACTGTGACTTTGTGGATTCATGAAATTAAAAGTCCAATTGCACAAACTCAAAATGTTCTTTATTTCCACCGAATTACACTTGTAACACTTGCCGATTACACAGAATTACGTAATGCACACACTTACAATTCGTGAGTTCGTCTGTCACAGGTCCACTGCACGCACACAATCACGTGCAACTCCTCTCATACACGTACACCGTCTTTCCTTCCGTTTGCTCACTCGGCGCTCCTCACAGCTGCTCGCCAAGAACTGAACTGACCAGCAGACCAGCAGCAGCAGACCAGCAGAAGAGTCGAGTCGTCCAGGTTTACCAGGACAGAGTGTTTGTTGCCCAGCACCTAGCCGCTTATTGCGTCTTTATCTGGGCAGTATAGAAGAGTCCTCATTTGTCTCAGGCGATTGTTTTCCACAGTGGACATATCTAGCCTTGTGCGCGCAGTCGCCCCGTGGGGGGGGGGGGGATGCGCCAGTGCTGGCTGCGCTCTTCCGCCTGCCTGGGAGGCATCTGAGCACAGTCCACTTAACAGGCTAGAGGGAAAGGAACAGTGTTAAGGTATTGAGTTTACCAAGCCCATTTCTGGGCTTAGGAGGTTGGAATCAGGGGAATGTGGCCCTGTTCAGTACTAGTTACCCAACGCATCTTTGGGTAACTAGTAGCTTGGTCGGCGGCGAGGAACCCTGTGGTCGTAACGGCCAAGGGTGTCCACCAGTATGTCTGGATGGGAGTCCAGCTTATCGTAGATGGTGCGGGATCTCTCCCGCACCACCTCCACGATATACGGGACCCCAGAGTATGTGTGTAGAATGTGGGACAGGAATCTATACCCGGTATCGTAGATCACGCGCAGTGCCCTGTTCTGAATGCGATGTAGTCTGCGAATAATGGTGGGAGCCGCTGATCCCCAGACTTCGCAGCCGTACAGAATCAGGGGCGGTATAATCGCCCGATAGAGGCGTAGTTTGAGGTGCGTTGGCATGGTGGATTTGAGAATAGGGTATAACTGTGTTAGCGCTGCATGCCCTTGTCCGGCTTTGGCCCGGACATGAGGTGCGTAGGTGAAACCGTGATCGAGGTGGACGCCAAGGTATTTGGCAGTGGAAACCCAAGGGATTTGCCTCTGCCTTAACCTCAGCGACCAATCCGGTCGCCTAGCTCGGACCTTAGCCAAGAGAAGTGCAGAGCTCTTCTCCGGGGCTAATGGCCGTCCTCCATATCTCACTCCAACGGCCAATAGCTCGGAGTTGGCGCTGCAGCGGAGGATGACAATATCGTAGGTTTTTGTTACGTGCCATTATGAGGACGTCGTCAGCATATTGGCACGTAACAGTCTGTGGTTCTAAGGGAAAGTCAGACATGTAGGCCGCAAAGAGTATCGGGGACAGTACACTGTCCTCCGGGATTCCCGCGGCTATTGGTGTGATAGATGACATCCGTCCTTCCACTCTCACCCTGAATGTACGGTTTCTGAGGAAACTACTGATCAGGGCGAGATAGGGAGGAGGTACGTTGGTCTCCCTGAGTTTGTACAGTAGGCCTTGGTGCCAGGTTGTGGCAAAGGCTTTCTCTACATCTAGCAGCACCGCGACTGCCTTGAGGTTTTCCTGGAATCCCAGGGCTGTCCTCTCGGCCAGACGCAGTAGCTGTAGGGTTGTGGAGTGTCCATGAAGAAAGCCAAACTGGTGATCGTGTAGGAGCTGCCTTTCCTCGAAAAGAGGGGTCAGGCGGGATAGGAGCAACCTCTCAAGTAGTTTTGAGACGGCTGGGAGAAGACTTATGGATCGGTAGCTAGACGGAAATACCAGATCCTTGCCGGGCTTCAGGATGCACACCACTCTCGCCTCTTTCCACTGAACTGACTCGCCAACTACAGGCCTTATATAGGGAAGATCGCCGTTTCTGGAACGTTCGCGGCGCGCACAATTATCTCGAGGTTTCAAGACGTATGGTGAGAGGGGAAAGGGATGGTACAGGGCTTGCGCCGCTCTCCTAATCATCCCTTCAGTTAGTGACACGAGACAAATGGGTAGGCGTGTGCTAAATGCTTCCCGTCTGGCCCTACTGCCGGGTTCTATAGGGAGTTCCGACGTTCGAGTGACAGTACTATTCGCGCTAAGACAAAAATTCACATTTTGCAAGAACTAATCCATGAGGAAGGGAAAGTAACTTTTTTAACATAACCGTAAAAATCCATTATTTTTAGCTCAAATAGTTTTCTTAATACAAATAAATAAAGTAGATGCCATTATATTATAAAAATGCATTGTGACGTAAGTACTGTAATGAATATCATTATTATTTGGCATGTATGTGTGAACGTATATTTGAAATTACTCAGAACTGAAACGTAAACATTTGATATGACGTTATAAAAGAAATATTGTTGCGAACCCGATCGCGATAAGGCGGCTTGCGCACACAAAGGAACTGATAGCCGGACAGTGTGGAAATAAAGAACCTGCAAAAGAACAGATAAACATAGCGCGAGATAAATGACTTGCTGGCCCAGATTAAGTTACGCTTATGGAACATTCTGGTGACGTCTTGACTGTTTCGATTTCGTTTTTGTTCCGGAAGAATCTAGAATTATTAATGAGGTATTTAAGAGATTGGGACACGCCAGCGGAGTTGTAAAACAGTCGCGGGAGAGGTAAGCTGAGAACAGCAGAGAGTTGTAAGTGAACAGTAAACAGCTGTGAACAAATGCTGTGTAACGAGAGCTAATTGTTATTGTCATCGATCTTGGTAGATTGTGGTGTGTATTTTGATCTAATGTTACGTGAGAATTGAACAGTGTATTTCGAATAAAATAAAGAACATTTTAAATTTTTGCAAACAGGAGTTAAGTTTACGGACGCACAAAGTCACAATACAAATACATTTTCAATATATGGCTGGGGCAGAAACCGAGGAATGTTTCAAAATATCGGGTTGTCTCATAAATTCGTTCGATTCTTGTTACGTGTTTACGACTAAAAACTCCTGAAAACATTGCATGCCCCCATTACTTTTCCGTCAAAGAAGTTGCCTAACAATATGGGGTATGTTTACAAATACAATAATTGAAAAGAGTGTATGAACACAAACCACAGCGTCCTCACGGCCAAAGGTAAATAGATGAACTTATGAAAGAATTGGTAACCAAACTTCAGTACGAGTTTGTGGATGCAACAGTGTGGAGTTGTAACCTGTGAATGTTAATATGGAAGGCAAGAAGGAACATTTTCGACATTTAATGTTGTTTTATTACCGTAAAGGTAAAACCGCCTCACAAACTGAACGGAAAATTTGTGCTGTTTACGGAAAAGATGCAGTGACGAATCGGGCATGTCAAAAATGGTTTACTCAATTTCGAGCTGGGAACTTCTCTGTGAAAGATAATCCTCGTTCTGGATGACCTGTGTTTACGGATGAGGAAAGGATAAAGGACATGATTACGAACAACCCCAGAATAACAACTCGGGAGGTAGGGCAGGAGCTAAACTTATCTCATGCAACTGTAGCCAGGCACCTAAAGAAACTTGGTTACGTAAATCTTCGGGATGTATGGGTTCCGCACGAACTGAGTGAACAACATTTAGTTCAACACGTTTTCATCTGTGACGCATTGATAAGACGCAATGAAACTGCCCCTTTTCTGAAACAGCTGGTTACAGGAGACGAAATGTGGATTGTGTACAACAACATCCGAAAGAGAAAGTCATGGCGGTAGAAAGGGGAACCACCACTCTCAATTCCTAAACCAGGGCTTCATCCTAAGAAGATTATGCTGTGAATTTAGTGGGACAGGAAACGAATTATTTATTATGAATTTCTTCCTCCTGTGGAGACCATAAATTCAGAGAAATACTGTTCTCACTTGGATCGTCTGAAGGTTGCCCTAGGAGAGAAAAGGCCAGGATTAGCATCTAATGGTGGAGTCGTCTTTCATCAAGACAATGCCAAACCACACACTTATATGGTAACTCGTTAGAAATTACGGGATTTCGACTGGGATGTGTTACCTCACCCGCCTTATTCTCCAGACATTGACCCATCCGACTATCATTTATTACGATCTCTGCATAACTTCCTTAATGACAAACGCCTTACTTCCTTGGAGGATTTCAGGTTCGCCGTAGAAGAGTTCGTCAACCAGAAAACTGCAAGATTTTGGAAAAATGGACTTGATAAGCTTCCTGAGAAATGGAGATATGTTATTGATAATAATGGTGCATACTGCACAAAATAAAGTTTGTTTTAAAAAGTTCATTGCCTTGTTTACTTTCGATGACCTTGCGTATGTAAACAGATTACCCCTAGATAATTAGGCAACTTCGTTGCCGTAGTTGTGATGCGGGCATACAGTGCAGGAGTTCTTTGTCGTAAACACGTAACAAGATCGAACGAATTTATGAGACAAACCAATAAATGACAAGATAGTTCAACAAACTGGAAGAGCGAATTAATCAATCTTGAATCAGTTATTGATTAATTTGAAAGAACTAATAAATATACATCGTCAAATTAATTTTGCAAAACAGCCAGTTAGATTGCTAAATGGATGTTTTAGATATAAAAGTTGACACGAAAATAAGGCCTAATAATTACAATAATAAAAGGTTTTATAACATTTGAGGATCTCGGTAAGATATAAGTGAAAACTTAGCTAATAGAAACGGAGAGACTAACAAGGAGTAAGACAACACCAAGAATGATTATATAGCACTAGAAATGGATGCAGAAGACATATTCATTGGTGGTAGTGATTGATGAACATATGATGGCTATAGTATGTTAAATGGTTAACTCAAGGTGAAGAAAAACATGTGGGAGCCATGTAGGCAAGGACTAGATGAGAAGCAGTGACAGAACAAAAGATATTGAAGAATATCAACAGAAATGAGAGCGAAGCATGAGAAGTGCAAACGTTTTCACTGATACTAACATCCATTGTAACAATGTATTAATAGCTTATAGTGATTCTAACAAGAATGAGTGATAATCTTCACGAGTTTAGACAGTGGAGATAAAATACTAGCTACCCACAGCATTTTATGTAATTCTAGCATCTACATGTACCTGCACAAATAACAAACCAATTGTAAAACGCAATGTTATAATGTGTTAGAGATGAGGTTGATAATATTGATCAAATTGTAGTTTCGAGATATGAGAAATACCAAGTGAAAGTTTGTTTGTTTGTTTTTTTTCCGTAATTTACGTTCTCCAACATTCAGTCATCTCGGACGATGAATGAAATGGGTGAAATGATGCTCAATGCGTCCGGGGTCCATGGAGCTTAGAGTTACCTGACATTCGCGTTTCAGGATAAGCGAAAACCGCGGGAAAAACCTTATCCAGGTAACCTACCCTGACCAGGAGTCGAACTTAGTACCTCTTTAACGTGAGGCAGGCACGCTACCATCTACGCTACCGAGGCGGGTAAAGTGAAGGTTTAGTCATTCTACAAAAGCAAAAAAATGTTCTGAAAAAGGAATGCCTATCTTTATGAATAGAGAGAGAAAGAAAAAATATATGTAGACTTCATTACTTGGATAATTATATGCGATCCAAATAAACCTGAACCACTTCAATAGGCCATAACCTTTTAACCAATAATAGCACACACGTGCAACTTTGAGAGAATATAATACACAATTAGGAGATTACATTACACTATTTACATCTCAGAGAAATTATTGGAAGTGTCCTCCACCAGCATCTATACGTGTTTGTACTCATCTTACGATATTCTCTGAAGTTTTACGGAGAGTATCCTCGCCAATGTTACTTATTTCGTTTGAAATGGATTCATTGAGATCATCGATTGTCCGTGGCCTAGTCTTGTACACTCTATCGTTTAGATACCCCCACAAGAAAGGTGATCTGGGAGATTGAGATTATTTGATTATCAAAGGCACTGGTCACAAGTTGCATGGTTACCCACTGAGCTACCAAGGTCAACTGGATGGAAACCAGGAGATCCGTGGTTCAAATCCCGGCCATGGCATTGAATTTTTAATGTTGACTCTATCCATCAAAAACCTTAGCCTATAAATGGCTAGTGGGAAGAAATGATTAATTTCCATCAATTAACTAAAATAAAGTTAAATGATGAAGCCTGAGACTCAAGTACTTACGATAGTAAGTCACCACAAATGGTGTATCTCGGATGCGAGAGCCCCTAGTGGTCTACCGGGGAAATATATGAGTCAAATGGAGAATTTAATATCAGGACGGCACGTTGACCATGGTAGATCAGTGGGTTAGAGCAACTGGACGGAAACCAGAAGATCCGTCGTTCAAATCCCGGCCATGGCATTGAAATTTTCATGTTGCCTTATCCTTCACTTCTGTTATTTGTTAAAAAAGTTAGTCGGGTGTTTTATTTCAAGCTTTATGTTTTTAAAAAAGTGTGTCTCAGTAAACAGTTACTGAAAATGCATCACCACGTACTTTACGTGTAAGTTGGTTGGAAAATGTAATGCCTTTCTTCCCCTAATCAGTGAAGTTGTAAAGTAGTATGTTGTAACAGCAAAGGCACTCAATTGCTGAATTTAAAGTATGAAACGAGAGAGAGCGAGAGAGAGAGAGAGAGAGAGAGAGAGAGAGAGAGTGAGAGAGAGAGAGCAAGCAACGGGCTTACACACGTTTACCCAACAAGTGATGGAGGGCATGTCGGAATTCGATACAATGAAGTCGCCGATTGCCTGGCAAAAGAGGGACTCACCCAAGGCACCTTTCAAGGCATCCAACTGCCCTACACGGATTTCTTCCCGGTCCTTCAGCCTGACGTCTATTTCCGCTGGAATGATACCTGGGTTAGTTCTCAGTCCATCAAAGGCAAACACTACGTCGCCTGGGTGAGGTTAGAAGTGTCACAGTAGTGGCATCAGGGCGGTGCGGTGCAGCATATGGCTTCATGGTCATATTGGTGGCAGCAGCGGCGGCACGGATATTGGCGGGCCGATGGGCTAAGCTCAGCGCGCAGTCGCAGCCCCAATAAGGGCAGGCCGTTTGCTAAGGCAGCCGTGACTTCTTCTGGTTTGGCGACTTCCCGCCTGACGTATAGAGTACGCCTTCCCTGCGTGGTGAACCTTTGGGCTCTTATGGCAGAAGACCAGCATTGTTGCGCGGCGGCAATTACGTAGCGTGTTGGCAGGTGCCTGGTGACGCCACAGATTACTAGGTTCAAACTCCTGGATAATGGAGTCTTAGGTTGCGACGATGGTGTTGTGGACCTGGGAAAGGCTTGTCGGACGACTGTAGCGTAGGTTGGAGAGTGGGGTGCCTCTAGGTGATTCATTGAAGTAGCCCCTGTTGTAGACTGCGGCGGTGTGATTTGTGTCGGCGAAGGCGAGACTGCTAAAAATTTCTCCTAGGGAAAGCTGAGCAGCGCTGCATAACTTGAAGTAGCAGCTTGCTCCGAGAATGTGTCCGGTATTGGTATCCGAGTGCTAGCGGGCGAGTTGGGCAATGTTTGCTGCGCCGGAGGCCGGGCAGTGAATTGACGAGCTGCGGCGGAGTTCTTTCTCTTCTTTCCCAAGCTAGGTGAGAATGACGACGAAAGGTTATAGATAAATGTCCATTGTGTGGAGAAGTGAATGCATGCCTCCATTGTATATTATATTGTAGTCAAACAAAGATATGGAGAGAGCTGGCCTGGCTACGTAAATGGGACAATTTGGTGAGTGAGATTGGAATAAAACAATTGTTAGTAAAACAGGAAAAGAACAGGAGAAATGTAGGGAATTATTTAGGGAAAGTTAAAAATAAATGGCTAAGAACAATTAAGCCCAACTTGGTAGCATGGTGGAAGTGTGATATCAGGTAATTGAAAAAGCACGTTTTAATGGATCCTCTGCCATCTACTGACTTTTATACATACTATGGTTCCACGGGACGAAGTACAGATATTTGAGCAACAGATGGCAGCGCCTAAGTTTATTTGAGTTGGAATTAAATATACAAGCTCCAATAATGTATGTACCAAGAAATGTCAGTATTTATATATTTTGTGTTTGAATTAATAATTATAAAAGGAATGTTAACATAGTTCAACAATAATTGCTAAGATTTTGTTAATTTTAAGTCATTATATCATTGTAAGATACCATGAAAGACTGCATACTAATGTATAAAATGGACAAAAACGCTTAATTGGGAAGGCGTCAGGAACTGCTTCCGCACTTCCACCCCGCCAAATCCCAAAATCACAAATATCCCAACCCTGGATAACGCCGTCTCATCCTTCACTTCCATCGTGAAGCGCACCACATTTAATTTGACAGTCCATGCTCCGGCTCCTCTTCATCCTGATGTCCTCCCTTTGGACATCCTTCTTCTAATCCGGCGATGCTGGGCAGCACGGAGATTATACCAACGTCACCGCACGCCACATAATCGAGCGCTCCTAAGACGTTTACGTCGAGAGGTCAGTGTCCGTCTGCGCGAGCACAAGGTGCAAGCGTGGGAGGACAAAATGGCCAGGTTGCGCGTCGAGGATGGCGACGTGTGGAGGATAGCCAAAGCCCTCAGAAAACACAGAGGTCAGTACACCTCTCCCATTCATGGCACCCAGGGCCTGGCCTATGAACCCCAAGCCAAAGCCAATGCTTTCGCTGACTATCTTGAGCGTACTATGTGTCCGAGAGATGACCCCCAGGACGATAACTTTTCTGAACGCGTCCGTCGGGAGGTGCGTCGTTTCTTACGTCACCCTCCTGAGGATGCGGAGAGACTCCCTACCATCCGTCCTAGTGAAGTCCAAGGCGTACTCCAACGTTTCAAGCCAAAGAAGGCGGCGGGGCCGGACGGGCTGACTCCCCTAATGCTCCGCCATCTTCCCTTCAATGCGATTCTCTTCCTGACTAGGATTTTCAATATGTGCCTCGCCCTTGGGTACTTTCCACGAGAGTGGAGAAAGGCCCGGGTGATTTGCATATTGAAACCTGGGAAGAATCCGGTACACCCATCCAGCTACAGGTCCATTAGCCTCCTCTCCACCCTTTCGAAAGTTCTCGAGAGGCTAATTCTTGCTCGCTTGTCCCCAATATTGGTAGACATTCAAGCCATTCCTGACCACCAATTTGGTTTTCGTCCTGGGCACTCGACAGTTCAGCAGTTGCTGCGTGTGGTGGAGACCGCCGCCCTGGGCTTCCAGGAAGGCGCCTTCACGGCCGCAGTTTCGTTGGATGTCGAGAAGGCCTTCTCTACGACATGGCATGCCGGACTCCTACACAAAATGATCCATCTGGGGCTCCCAACACAAGTGATCAACATTCTACACAGCTTCTTGCGACATCGCACATTTAAAGTCTCAGTCGCGGGGAAAACATCAACACTAAGGCCAATGAGAGGCGGAGTCCCCGAAGGCTCTGTGCTATCCCCCACCCTCTTCAACGTCTTCATGGCAGATTTCCCCACAGAACCACGAGTCGAAATGGCACAATACGCTGACGACGTGTTTCTGTTCTGCAAGGACAAACACATTCTCAGAGCCTTCAACCCCATTCAAAGACATCTCCGCCTAACACAACAGTGGTGTCGGCGTTGGCGGATGTCCGTAAATCCGGACAAAAGCCACGCCATACTTTTTGCAAAGCGCCACACCCCCGCAGACTGCCCCAACTTCAGCTACCGAGGTAGAAGGATAGAGTGGTCTAACTCTGTCCAGTACCTTGGTGTCAACTTGGATAGAGGTTTAACTTTTCGCCGACACATCAGGGACCTTTCGGCAAAGGTACAGGGAGCAATTGCTTCCCTGTACCCAATGCTGGGGTCTACCTCGATGCCAGTCCGCATGAAGTTGTACCTCTTCCGAGCGCTGGTAATCCCGGTGATGCTATATGCCTGCGAGATCTGGGGCATGGCAGCAGACAGCTGTTTAGCATGGCTTCAACGTGCACAGAATAAAGGACTGCGGTCTATTTATTCTGTGGGACGTTATTTCCCTACCAGGTTGCTCCACGAAGCATCGGGTCTTCCATACGTGGAGGATGAAATTAGGCGCCGGGCTTCAAAATTATACGCAAGTTTACCATCTCACAGAAGCGCCCTTGTCAGATCACTGGGAAATTATGACCCAAATAGACGTCGATCTAGACTGCATCGGGTCCCCCGTACGGCATGCGGGCACCCTAGATAACACAGGAGCTGAACCTATCAGCAGCTAAAGCTGAGCTCCTCATAATTCTTCCAAGCTGTTTGGCATCTAAATTTCTCCCCAACTAAATAACAAAATATTTAAAACAAAACAAAATGGGTGCTAAGTACTGCATCCTCTCTTTCGACCCGAAGGTACCTTGGTAACCTCAAAATTAACTTCCAATCAAAAACCTACATCACCTTCATCCTACATCTTTCATTAATAATCCTACCTGCGGTAAAACCCTTAATGGGTGGGCACGCAGCAAAAACCTTCTGGCTGTATACAGCCAGCCAGCACGAGCGAGCGAGCGAGCGAAATCTATCAGCCCAATATCATCGCCGGGTACCTTCACATTTTAGGAATTTTTGGAAGGAATCAGTTTACTGATTTAAGCCTGATTCCTCATATATAATACTTGTGACTGGTGATACAGCTGTGGTTAGATTGCAACAACTGCGACAACTTCAGCGTGTACAAAAAAGATGTCTTAGGGCCATTTATTCTGTTTGCTGGAGGTTTCCCGTGAAATACCTTCATGAAGCCTCATCTCTCCACTATGTGGAAGATGTCATTTGGCGCCGGGCCACAAAATTCTACGGCAGTTTGCTCATCAGAGCACTCTGGTTAGGTCCTTAGGGAACTATAGAACCTCCGGAAGAAGCTACAAGCTCTACCGGCTTTCCCGCATTGCATGAGGGCACACCCGGTAACAATAAATTTCTTATTACAACCTCAAAATTATTACTGTTTGAAGTTATTAGACTTTCTAAATTAAACTCTTCCTACAATTATAACACCAGCGATGGTCACATAGCGTTGCACCCAAGTTGGCTACAATGAGGAGCTACGGCTACCTCCTTTCTTTTCATCTAACTAAATTTAAACCACCACCCTGCAAAACCCCACATATCCTGTCATTAACTGTTTAAGTCCGTGTTAGGACAGGTACACGAATGACACACATCGTGCTGACCCTCAGTCAGCTGCCAGCTTCTTGAATGAATGAATAAAATCTAACAGCCCGGCAGCTTCAGATCTTTAGAATTTTTGGAAGGAATCGGTTTACTGAGTAAGCCTGATTCCTCATATATAACAGATAAAGCAGTGGTTAGATTGGCCATAGAACATTTATTGTTTATCAGGGAGTCTCACTATTGTGTACCTCTTCTTGTACCAGTGAAAACATGACATAAAACATATGACATGGCAGAGTGTAAATGTGTATAAAAGGAGTAGAGGGCCTTCAATACACAAAAACCTAGGGTTAGGTGTATGGGTATGTATAGGTGTATCTTTAAAATATGAAACAAAGGAGAGAGAGAGAGGGGGACAGAGAGAGGGAGAGAGAGCAAGCACCCGGCTTACTCACATTTATCCAACAAGTGATGGAGGGCATGTCGGAATTCGATACAATAAAGTCGCCGATCTCCTGGCGAAAGTGGGACTCACTCAAGGCACCTTTGAAGGCATCCAACTGCTCTATACGGATTTCTTTCCGGTCCTTCACCGCCTGCGGTGCCGTATGTAGTAAAAGCGGGCGTTAAACACTACGCATTTAATTTCTTCCCGGTCCTTCAGCGTGACGCCTATTGCCGCTGGAATGATGACTGGATTCGTTCGCAGTCCATCAAAGGCAAACACTACGCCGCCGTTTAGACGCATCTACCCACGACCCTTGGTTCTCCAGCTTCAGGATTGCACGTCGAAATCTCACCTCCACCATTAGAATGCGACTTGGACATGGATGTTACCCTGCGCATCTACACCGAATACGTCTCATCGATTCCCATGTATATCCTGATGTCCCAGGCGAAACCTCTGACCTCAATCATCTCCTGTTCAGTTGCTCTCGCTACCGAGTCCACCGTTCTTCCTTCTTCCGCCGCCTACTTCAACAGTCTGTTCCTTTTCCCGCTAGCGTCAACACCATATTACAGTTATGCCATAAAACCTGTATACCAAGTTCTTCTGCAATTTCTTAAAGTAAGTGATCTACAGATCTGATCTCCTCCCCATCCTCTTAATTTTCCTTTAATTATTTTTCTTATTTTTCCCTTCGATGACCATAATGGGATTTTACCGAAGGCCAAAATAAAAAAGTGATGGAGTGGGGGTGACGTCACACGTACTATTGACGTCATATCAACTATCATTAATATTAATTAATACAGTCACTTGTGACAATATTGCTCCATCTTACTGGAAATAACCTTCTCTCAATTCGATATCATCTCCGTAAAACTTCAGAGAGTATGGTGAGACAAGAACAAACATGTATTGATGCTGGTGGAAGACACTTGTAACATCTTCTCTGAGATGTAAATTGTGCAATGTAATCTCCCAATTATGTGTTATATTCTCCAAAACTTGCACGTGTGTCCTATTATTGGTTCAAAGGTTATGGACTGTTAAAATGGTTCAGATTTATTTGGATCGCACTGTATCCTTGTTTTTCGAACACCAGATACACAATTACAGATGATTTAAAGTGTCTAATAAGTGTTCTTATAGTGATATTGTAGAGTTCTAATACATTACCGCAATTAAAATTAGTACTAGCTTACGAGGATCTGGAAACAAATAATTTTTTATAATGACAACGGATAAAGGTTTTTAATACATCACATATCTATCCCACATTAAGGCCTTATCGCCTATCTGAGAAGTTGATGTCTTATTAGAGATTTATGAGATTCATGGTCAAGGAGCAGGGTGTTAGTGTTCTCACACTTGCATTACATGAGCTACATAAATCCCTGCATTCCAGCCTTCCACCCCTAATTTACATTTTAGAAATGGTTGACGAAGCAGTCGTGAAGTCATAGTAATCTAGAGATGTGCCTTAATTGTCTGTCAGTTTTTGAGAGAGATGATCCTATACATCAAAGAAATAACATATTGAACTGTAACATTTACTCAGTGCTTACAAACCTATTGATAAGTACTTGAGTTACGAAGTGAGAAGAAAATTTACCTAAAGGATTAGCGAATCAAGGCAGTCATTTTCTAAGACTGCTTCACGAATAAAATCAGTGCTTTCGAAAACTATATCGACGCCATCCTTAGTGTATATGGTGATATAAACAAAAGCACGTGTGCGTATGATACATCATTGGCTATTTATATCTATAACTCTCTGCGGATGAAAATATATAAGTCCCATACTATTTATCTTCAAGGGAAATGGAATATTTATGCAAATGGCAATATTATTAAAGAATGTTTTCATATTCAAAAGAGAAGTAACTGGGGTGGGTCTTGGGCAGATAAAATGAATGACGTGTTGAAGCAGATGGTATGGGTTATTCTTGGATAAATGCAGAGTATGGGTATAGAAGCTTCTGGAAAGAAGTTAAGTCAAGATTTGAATATATTGACAGACACATTTTCGCCAACACAAGTGACAAAAGCTCACTGAGATTATATAGTAAAATAAAAAGCAACCTGGGGGAGGAAGGGATATATAGACGTATGTAATAAGTGAGGGCGAGAATGTATTGCTTGGGCGGGAACAGGAGTGAGAAATTTGAAACTAATAGGTTTTTTCGTAGGCGAGGCTTTGGGAGGGAGTGTAAGGGAGAAAAAGTTGGTGGGGTCCCGCGGATGCAGCCCCGTAGTAACGGTAGTTGGAGTGTTGGTGCCAGAAGTGCACGAGCGAATCTACAGAAATATGTCCGGGAGTCCAGTCATGACCATGAGGCCCTGGGTGGATCGCCGGGTGTAAAAAGGAAGGAAAGTGTGTGAGGTATATAAGGTGTAGTCTTTATTTGCTTAAGTGTACACTTGGAGTGCTTGGGTTATTCTAACGGCGTCTATGGCGAGTAGTCCGGTTTGTGTCTGAGAGTTGCAAAAATGAGCATGCATGTTGTCTAGTGTTGTACTTGAGTGAAATACTCACGCAATTGGTCTGGGTCATGTGCAAGGTCGGTCACGACAAGTTTTAAGTCCATCTGTTTGGAAACCATCTGTTTAAGAGTCTGGAGGATGTTTTTGAGGCTGAAGTCTATCTTCGTGAGTAGTTAGCGATGTTCAGAAGCAGTCTGCTGTAGCTGGTTTGTGTTTGATGTTTGTAGTTTTGTTATGTCTTGGAGTGTTCTCGTGTTGGCATTGCAGGTTGCTATAAGTGTCGGAAGGATGTGAAGTTGAGAGGTCTTGGTGTCCACCGTGGCGATGGCGTCCTGCAGTGTGGTGCGTTTAGTCGTGGTGTCGTATATGTGTCGAGTGCTGCTTGCCGATGTGTCTTCCAGAACGCCAAGGCGAGGACAAGCTTGAGTACCTCTGAGTGGAGGTCCTGTATAGCCTCGCCAGCGGGAGCTGTGGTTGAGCTGGTGGAGTTGCTGGCTGTATGTTTGCCCTCAATGGCTGAAAGTCTTGTGGAGATCCTGCGAAGGTACGGATGAAGATCCTGTAGGGCTTCCTGCGTGGTTTTGCCGGTGTCTGCGACTGCCGCAGCGTGTGGAGGCGGCACTGGCCTTCTTGTCCTGGCCGCGCGTTGATTCTTTGGGCACTGCGCCTGTCCCGTATAATGGCCAAGGTCATTGCAGTTGGTGCAATCCCGCGGCAATTCCTCCGGTTATGTTGCCTGCATTGCTGGGTGAGGTTAGGAGAACCACAGTAGTGATATCGGGGCGGTTCGGTGCAGCATATGGCTTCATGGCCATATTGGTAGCAGCAGCGGCATGGATATTGGGTGGGCCGGTCGGCTATGCTCAGCGCGCAGTCGCAACCCCAATAAGGGCAGTACATTTGCTAAGGCAGCCTTGACTTCTCCAGGTTTGGCGACTTCCAGCCTGATGTATTGAGTAGGCCTTACCTGCGTGGTGATCCTTTGGGCTCTTATGGCTGAAGACCAGCGTTGTTGCGCGGAGGCGAGTACGTAGCGTGTTGGCAGGTCCCTGGGGACGCCACAGATTACTAGGCTCTATATGCTGGATAATGGAGGCTTAGGTTGCGACAGTGGTGTTGTCGGCCTGGGAGAGGCTTGTCAGACGACTGCAACATAGGTTGGAGAGTGGGGTGCCTCTAGGTGATTTTCTGAAGTAGCCCCTGTTGTTGTAGACTGCGGCGGAGTGGTTTGTGTCGGCGCCGGCGAGACTGCACAAAATTTCCCCGAGGGAAAGCTGGGCAGCGCTGCATAACTTGTGGTAGCAGCTTGCTCCGAGAATGTGTCCGGTATTGGTATCCGAGTGCTAGCGGGGGAGTCGGGCGGTGTATGCTGCGCCGGAGGCCGGGCAGTGGTTTGGCGAGCTGCTTCAGAGTCCTTTCTCTTCTTGCCCATGCTAGAGGAGAGTGCCGACAAAAGGTATAGGTCAGGATAGGGAGCTAGATAAATGTCCATTGCGTGGAGAAGAGAATGCAGGCCTCCATGGTATATTATATTGTAGTCAAACAAAGTTATGAAGAGAGCTGGCCCGGCTACGTAAATGGGACAATTTAGGGGCTGAAGTAGTAATTAGAAAAAATTGTCAGTAAAAGGGTAAAAGAACAGGAGAAATGTGGCGAATTATTTATGGAAAGTTAAGGAGAAATGGCTAAGAACAATTAAGCCCGCCTTGGTAGCTTGGTGGTAGAGTGTCATATCGGGTAATAGAAAAAGCGCGTTTTAATGACAACTCTGCCATCTACTGACTTTATACATACAATGGTACCGTGGGACAGATATCTGAACAACAGATGGCAGGGCTTAAGTTTATTTGAGCTGGAATTAAAAATACACACTGTAATAATGTATGCACCAACAAATGTCAATATTTATATATTTTATGTTTGAATTATTAATTATGAAAGGAATGTTAACACAGTTCAACAATAATTGCTAAGAAATTTTTAATTTAAAGTCATTATATCATTGTAAGATATCATGAAAGTCTGCATATTAATGTATAAAATGAACAAAAAAAAAGCGTAGAATTTAACAGCCAAAAAGCACAGCAGTAATTTTTGGAAGGAATCAGTTTACTGAGGAAGCCTGATTCCTCATATACATCACTTATGATTGGTGATAAAGCAGTGGTTAGATTGGCCATAGAAAATTTATTGCTTAACATGGAATCTCACTATCGTGTACCTCTGCTAGTACCAGAGAAAACATGACATAAAACATATGAACTGGTAGAGTGTAAATGTGTATAAAAGGAGTAGAGGGCGTTCAATACACAAAAAACTGGGCTTGGGTGTATGGGGACCGATTTATTTATTCAATGACAAGCAAAATGATAGCATTTTCGGGATTTTGGAATGTATGACATTTTCCAGTAGGACATTTATAAATGTAATCTTGATTTTTTATTTCAATTTGATGATGTAAAGGGAAACATGACAAATAAATTACAAATCAATAATTACTATTAATAAATACCGTACATCTAATGTAATCAAAGAGCAATAACGCTACGGAAGAACACGGAATACCGCCCGCCTCCGTAGCACAGATGGCAGCGTGTCTGCATCACATTCAAGATGTCCCGGGTTCGAATCTCGATCAAGGTGAGCTACCTGGATAAGGGCTTTTCCGGGGGCTTCTCATATCCTGATAGACGAATGTCGAGTAACTAAGCTCCATGGACCCCGGACTCATTTGAGCATTTTTTCAGCCATTTCATTCTTCATCCGATATGACTTGATGTTGGAGGATGTAAACTACACAGAAAAAGGCGGAATAGAGTCGGAATTACTGAAATATGGAGGATAATTGGAGAAAACTTTTTGATAGTTAACGAATGAAATATCGAAAAAGGAAGAAATGCCTAGTGACTGGAAAGTGGGAATAATCTGTCCAATACATAACCAAGGAGCAAGGTAGAGTGTGGAAATTACCCTGGGATCGTACTACTAGATGAAACTAAAACGTTTTTGCAAAGAAACTTGCCATACGACTACAGGGATGGTTGGAAAAGATACCTGGGGATTACCAAGCTGAATTTAGGAAACAACGCTCTAAATTAGACCAGATTTTTAAATTGTGGCAAATATTGGAAAAGTTTTATGAATATGACAGACAGCTTCATCAAGTGCATGCAGATTTTAAACAGGCCTTTAAATTGGGGAATTAACTCAGACTTATGAGAGAAGAAGTATGTGGATAATGCACTGCCCACTCCCGCTTTGAAACATTCAAGTCACTCGTCACTTCTGTGCTTCGTACCTCATATTAAATTTACGTAATACTGACGAAGTTGTTTTGTGATTTTAATAGTGACACATGCATTTGAATTGAATACGTTTCCAATCATTTCTCACATGACATCTTTTTCATTTATATTCACCGCATCCGTTCTCTTATTTTCCACAATACCCTTATTCAATTAACAATTAATTATTCTTTGTCTTTGGATGACAAATTTGTTCAACGGTTTCTCTTACGAGTTTGTTCACCTGCCATTTGTTCAGCTGTATGCGGACGAAAATGAAAACAAAAGCGCATCACAGGACGTTCAGAAAATAATACAACTCATTCATAGCCTTCTATAGCTGTAGTATTTGCAAGTCTCTTGGCGTTAGCACGTGTTTTTTAACACATTTAGAAAATAGGTTGGTGAAATTTATGAAACTTAACCGCTTTGTTAGCGCTGTGACAGTTTTTACGTTATGTCAATTTTATCATCCGTTGGTGTAGTTGCCAATGAGTGTGATAGTTACGGTGATATCTCGTCAGGTAACTTTTGAACAATTTGAAATTCTGGAATAACCATTAGTATTTATTTGATATTTATTTATTTGTACAGTATCCATTACAATAAAAGCTAACCATGCCCATGCCGTATATGCCTCTTGTTGAAGCGATTGATTTTGGCGGGCAACGAGTTCTACGATGGGGCGACAGTTTGAAACAATAATGTTTAGTTCAGGGTAAAGCAATAAGATTTCTCCCAGGGTACGCGTGGATATGTATGCGAAGGATAGTTGTAATTACACTGGAATGCCCGTTTAAACTGGTTTAATCACTGCTTCTTTTATTAGTACATTAAACTCGTAGTTGCTGACCAACGGCTACCAATATCACTGTTTATGAAATGTTTATTACTCGATAAAACTTAATACCTTCTTCACGTATATACGAACCGAAAAATATCTTCTCTCATCATTTCTGGTCTGCCTGGCCTAAGACCGAACAAGAGGACTGCCCTAATTGCCCTCACACCTCGGACTGAATGAATGACCACAGATGTGAGTGTGGAAGTACATGTGACTTTAACTTTCTGGAAGCACTCTTTTCACAAAGATTCCCTTTGTGACTATTTTGGCATGCCATGATTAAGCGTCCACAGAATAGCCCATTCTACAAGTCAAGTGCTACACTTTAGAAATCTGCTAAGGACACTGTTTCTTACATTTCTTTTGTTAGCACAACTAATCTCCTCCAACTGCTATTCGACTAAACTCTCCTTGCACGTGTTGTAACAATGAACCAACATTTCTTTAAAGTCCATCACGATTCTTTATACATTGCAGTTCTTAATTTTGGTATCACTGTACAAATTGGTGACCTAAAATTTACTTGCTGACTCAGGTCTCCTGGCTATAAGGCCTTGGTTTTCCTGAGCAGCTTGGTGTCATTTCTTCTTGATGTTTTCTTCGTTTATCGTAATCCACTTTTCTCTTATCATGTATAAGGAATCTCCTATGCATCTATTTTTCTTTTCTCCCAAGAATGATTATATAGCACTAGAAATGGATACACAAGATATATTCATTGGTGGACTAGAATGAAGAGCTCGAAAATGGTAGAGATTGATGAGGATGTGATGACCATAGTACGTTAAATGGTTAACTCATGGTGGAGAAAAACATGGGGGAGCCATGTAGGTAGAGGATTAGATGAGAAGCAGTGTCAGAAGCAGAACAAAAGATACTGAAGAATATCAACAGAAATGAGAGCGAAACACTGAGAAGTGATACTGCGGCAGTACTACCTCTCTGCCTCCCGGCTGCACGTACCTGGGTCGACGTCGGGACTCCTTCCTCGGTCTCCACGTCGTCGT